>JAJAGP010000617.1:0-38594 GCA_025084515.1 Ancistrus triradiatus
AAAACATCACTGCTCTAGAGGAGATCTGCATGGAGGAATGGGCCAAAATACCAGGTACAGTGTGTGCTAACCTGGTGAAGACGTTTGACCACTGTCATTGCCAACAAAGGTTATGTTTTATTGAGAATTGTGTTGAACTTTTGTTATTGACAAAATACTTATTTTCCACCATGATTTACATTTAAATTCTTCAAAAATCCTACAATGTGATTTCACATTTTGTCTCTCATAGTTGAAGTGTACCTATGATGAAAATTACAGCCCTCTCTCATCTTTCTAAGTAGAAGAACTTGCACAATCAGTGGCCCACTGTGTGTGTGTGTCTGTGTGTGTGTGTGTGTGTGTGTGTGTGTGCATATATATATATATATATATATATATATGTATATATATATATATACAGTATATACAGTATATACAAGTTTTTGGCCACTATTATATAATTATATCATTATATATTTCTCAGCCTTTTTATTACAACCCCAAATGAGAAAGAGTTGGGACAGCATGGAAAGTGATAATAGAAAAAAACTGCAGTGTGTCTTACTTTTACTTTCACTTTTATTTCATTGCAGACAGTATGAATCCAACATATTTCATGTATTCTTTTCTGGTCAACTTCATTTCATTTGTTAATACACATCCATTCCTGCATTTCAGGCCTGCAAAGTTTGGATGGGAGCAAGTTAGGTCTAGTAATGAGGTGAAAAAACTAAATAATGATGTAATTTCAAACAGGTAATGTCAACAAGTGATTATAATCATGATTTGGTACAAAAATCATATCCACAAATGGCTGAGTCATTGATGGGCAGAGGATCTCCAGATTGTCAACAAATGTGTGAGATTAAACATAATGTTCCTCGAAGAAAGATTGGAAGGAATTTAAATACTTCTACTTCTACAGTGCATAATATCATTACACCAACTAGTTACATTCACAAATACCACTTAAAATGTTACTGTACAAAAACAATTAGGTTAAACACCTGCTAGTAGGTCCAACCTGGTAGTAGCCAGGTGTACCTAATAAAGTAGTTAGTGAGTGTATATGGTATGTAGAATGGAAGGAAATAGGGATTAGGGAACCCATGTGTATAGGATTCACATATGGTCAAGCTCCAAAAAGCAGTAAAACACACATTCATTACCACTGCTATTACTCCCTGAGACCAGTTTTCTTGCCAGATTGTAACACTGAGCATTGTGTATGCCTTACTGTGCACCCCTCTTTGACACAGTGCTGTAGCAGGGCCACAGTTTGTGCTGTACACTCAGAGGATCTCACACTTTATGGCTTCTCAGTTGGCATTTTCATAAGAGACCTACTATCATAAATGTGTTAAACCATTTTCTCAAATAGAAACTGCAATGTAATGTAAAAAAACCACCAGGGTTTTTCCAACATAAACTCAATTTAATATGTCTGCAGTATATGTGCAAACCATAATTTTGACACTTTTATGTTATGGTTATGCATTAAAATCACAAAGTGCACAGATACCAAAAACCTTTGGGAAAGCATAAGAAATTGTTTTCAATATTTCACTGTGTTGTTCCAGCGTTTGAATTTAATTAAAGTACCTAGCTTTAGTAAGACCTTCCTTCACACCTTTCCTACATATTTTCCTACTTTTTTCGTAATGTCACAGTATATTTGTTAAAGTTTTCAATTTGTATTACAATCATACATTTCAAATGTGTTTTGACTGCCTCAACAATTGCCCATAGGTGAGAAGTGAGTACACATTTCCATTGTTGTCAGTATATAGATAGGTTTTCTTTTCAACAGTAATCAAAGATATGCTTCAGATCTTGTGAATAGGAATTGGACTGAAAAGTGCTGCAATTTTCCTTTACAGGTTTCCTCAGTGTTTTTATCTTCATAAACATTTTAAAGCAGGGAGATAATAATAGTATGATGTTAATATAGCAATTAATGACCATTATAATACACATCTGAAAACTGTGAATATTTTCACAATTATGTAACTGTAACCTCATTAATATTCACTATAGCAGGACTTTTATTTTATTTTTTCATTTTAATTTTCCATCAGTTTTCTTGTCTAACTAAGTCTATGTATAACTGTCTTTGATGAGCTTTCTCTCCTGTGATAACACATATTATTTTATATTTTTAACACCATGTCTTTTTAAGACATAATTTATAGGCAACATGCCTGTTAACACAATATCAGGCAATGCAACCATACATTTATAGGATGCATTAAAGTTTTAAATGATTGTTTAACATTTAATATGATTTTATACAACCCCAAATCAGAAAATGTTGGGATGGTATGGTATTTACTTTGACTTTTATTTCTTTGCATGCAGTATAAAGCAAATGGTATTTTGTACTATAGAAGGAAAAATATGCAAAATCCTTCCAATCTTTTGGTGAGGAACATTGTTTTTAAACATTTCAATATTTTTTTCACACATTTGTTGACAAACTATAGATCTTTTATCCACCGTTGCTCCGCAAAGACTCAGCCTTCATGATCTTTTTTTTTTCTTTTACTTTTTAGTAGTGCTAAATTTCCTCTGTCCCAAGTTTTTTTTTGGTTGCAGGCTTGAAATACAGGAATGGATGTTTATTAACAAATTGACCGGACAAAACTTGAAATATGTTGGGTTCATACAATGAAAGTCAAATCAGAGTACCGGTAAATGTAAGGAAGACTGTGTGTTCACTTTTAGTTGTAGTTTCCATACTGTCCCAACATTTTCTGATTTGGAGTATTATACGCACACATCCATGGTTTAAAACATTTTAACATTCGATTACTCATGTTAAATAAAACCAATTTAACCATAACTCAATAATAATATTTTTCCCTCCCTAATATTTGTGGATCATTGACTTTGTCACTGCAACACAAATATTACTTATTTGAGACACAATGCCCTACTCACTCACATTTAAGTGAGTAAAAAAAGTCAAGTGAAGTCATATGTTGTCAGTTGTGTCATACGCTGTTTATGGAAATCCTTATTTAGCAATGTTTGGCTTGATGGTCTGCCTTCATGTTCCATTGCTCCACTACAGACCATTCAGAGTGCTGCAGCCCATCTGGTTCACAACCTACCAAAGTTTCCTCATGTCACTCCTTCACTGAGATCACTCCACTGGCTTCCCATTGTAGCCAGGATCAAATTTAAAACTCTTGCCCTAGCTGTTGTTTCCATTCTTTGGATTCATTATTTCACACCTGCACACCAACTCAGGTTTTCAGCTTTAGGGGATCTGGCACATTCTCCTCTGATATCTAACCATGTCTGCAAGGCCAGATTTGGATGTTTCAGTGTCCTGGCTCCTCATTAGTGGAATGAGCTTCCCACGATAATCAGAAAGACCCAATGCCTGTTTATGCCTACAGGATAATGTGTATAAACACTGTCCAGCCACCTTAGTAGGTACACCTGTTCAACTGTTTGTTAGCACAAATAACTAATCAGCCAATCACATGGCAGCAACCTAATGCATTTAGGCATGTAGGCATGGTCAAGCCAACTTTCTGAAGTTCAAACTGAGCATCAGAATGGGAAAGAAAGGTGATTTAAGTGACTTTGAATGTTCCCTGTTTCTTGGTGCTACATGGACTGGTCAAGAATTTCATAAACTGCTGATCTACTGGGATTTTTATGCATAGCCATGTCTAGGGTTTACAGAGAATAGTCCAAAACAGAGAAAATATCCGGTGAGCAGCAGTTCTCTGGGCAAAAATGTCATCTTCATGCCAGAGGTCAGAGGAAAATGGCCAGACTGGTAAGTCAAATATCCACTCATTACAACTGAGGTATGCAGATGAGCATCTCTGAATGCACGATACATCAAAACTTGAAGCAGATGGGCTACAGCAACAGAACACTACACCAGGTGCCACTTGTTGGCTAAGAACAAGCAACCAAGGCTACAATTGCTGTAGCAATGCAGAGGCATTTCAAACTATTTGAACAATTCGGTCTGGATAAGAGCATCTGCCAAGTAATTAAAAGTAAATGTACAGACAAAACTCTGTAAGTGATTGGAATGTTTCGCAACATGTCGTAACTTCAAAGATGGTGATACAATAGTAACATATTTTAAATTTAAAAAATCATTTTTTAATTTTAATTCAATTTTAATAGCATTCTTTATGTGGTTGTATGGTCAGATATTCACTTCTTCAAAATGTGTAATAGGTGTAACAGAATAATATGATAATTAGTTTTATTGGAAATAAAGAATGTGGACACAATACACGAGAAGGTCCTAGGTTCAATCCCCAGGTAGAGCGGTCTGGGTCCTTTCTGTGTGCAGTCTGTATGTCCTCTCTGTGTCCGTTTTGGTTTAATCTGGGTACTCTAGTTTCCTCCCACAGTCCAAAAGACATGTGTGTTAGGTTCATTTGTTTCTCTAGAAGTGACCCTAGTGTGAGAGTGTGTATGTGCCCTATGATGGATTGGTGCCCTGTCTAGGGTTGTTCCTGCCTGGCACCATATCCTGCCAGCTAGGCATCGGCTCTCCTGCCACCCTGTTCAGGATCAAGTGGATAGTGGATTTACTAATATCCTTTTTGGTTAGCAGTCCATAATCTATACTAGAAATCCTGAGTTAGCTGATACATATAAAAACTCGTGATCCTCAGTGTACTGTAAGCCTGAAGAGGAAGTGTGCAACATTGTGGCTTGGTTCCTGTCAAGGTTTCTTGCTATCTGATTGATCCTCTTACCCTTTAAACCTCAAGCATGGCTTGAATGGACACAATGAAGACAGGAATCAAGACTCTCCTCTGTACTAGCATCCAGGTGTTGGAATGAGCTTCCCCTATCTGTCAGAAAGGAATCTCACTGTCTTCAGACTGAAGACTTATCTCTAGCCCAGCACACAATCAAGTATCAAAATTGCACTAACTTATTCTCTGTAATTACCCTTGCTAAGACAGCAAACACCAGCTCATTTATTAAGCTGGTCCAAACTGATTTATGGTGGTTAGTGATGGCCCATTGGTGGTTTAAGTGCAACGTGTTAAACATTACACTAATGGAATAAGTTTGCTGATTCTGGTTTGTTTGATCACGAGTAAAGACAATGAGTTAGTAATATATTCTTGCTAAAAAAATCAGGAAAGACCAGAATACACTTATGGATCACTTTATCAGGTACACCTCCTTGTTTCTACAGTCACTGTCCATTTTATCATTTCCACTTTCCAAATAGATGCACTTTGTACTTCTACAACTACAAATTTATTTAATGAATGCCTTTGCTTTAGTGGTGTAATATGTACTTTTGGTAGAGTATATAGGTGGCTAGCCAAAACATACAGCTATGGGATATCATTACCTTCCCTGCAGTGTGGCTGCTTTCATTTTAAATAATTGGGAATGCCCATTACTCCACGCGATAAACCGAAAGAAACTGGGAAAGAGTTAGACACTCAAGCTTTTAGAAAGATGGTGGGGCATTATGGGAAATGTAGTGCCTATAGTGAATTTGCATGGAGTATACTGTATTTCTGCTCAACAATGAAGGATTAAATATACTTTTTACTGCATGTGCCTCAATAAAAGGGGTCTGATGACACCCTTCCTGGTGTGTATTGTTAAAAGCACTACAAACAAAACAATTTTCTATCGTACAAATAGTTTCGGGTTTAAAATAGAATGATGTTCTACAGTGGTGTAGCTTTTGTTTTTAAGTTTGGGAGGGACACACTGCTCACACCGCCAAACATACACGTCAGCCTGCTTGAAGAGTTGCTAAATGTTGTTAGATGATGTAATGAGATAATGCTAAATGGATTTAAACTAAATGGAGTTAAACCATGTGCTATAGTCATTCATGTCTGTGTGAGCTGCTATGTGGACAGAATGTGATGCTTGCTCTCCCTATAGCAGAGGAGACACGGAGAGAGAGCTGTGCCTCTCGCTTACGGGCAGTTTTGACGATTCTTTTCTATGGGAAGTAGCTATGGTTTGTACAAAAAGTTGCTAGATTTGTCATTACTCGCTTTTTGAAAATGAATCATCTAAAACAATAAATCAAAATCGGGGGGCAGCTGTCCGTGATTGGGGAGGGCACGAACTTGTGTGTTAAAAAAGCAACTCCGCTTTCCTCGCTCCACAGTGCTCAACCATAACTGCTTAAAATAACATTAAAAATAATAGTAATAATTTTGGCCATATCCAATAAGCCACGAGAAAACACATTGCACTTCAAAAACAAACGAAATCACAGGCATGCTGTGAGCAGGAGTTATTGGGGGAGGACATTTAACCTCCCTCCAAACCTTGCGGTTGACACGTCCCCCTGCTCTCTCCTAAAACTACGCCTATGATGTCCAGAACTGAATTCTCTCACAGGCCAACACTGGTGGCCTCTTCAAAAACACAACTCCTGTAATTTGTAGGGAGGCAAGCAGCCAATCGGAGCGATGAGCGCGATCACATGACTCGGGCAGAGCGCTTCCTGCGGCGGTGCTAAACAGACTGGCCATTTCAGGATCGGAGAATTGCACTAACGGGTAAGTCCGCGCCACTCTACCGGGGAACTGCAGTCCGGTGCGGGTTATACGGTTTAGGCGAGCGTTTGTTTGGTTTTCGGGCTGCTCAGGGAAGGGTGCTGATTTAATTCACTTCACTTCTGAGCAGTCTTTCAGCTAGGCCCGAGCTATTTCCTGGTATCAACACTGTGACTGCGCGTTGTTTTTCCCACCTGTATTCTGTTGTGTCCCGCCTTCTCGGTTAAGGCGTAACCACTCGCAGTGAATAGATGGTGGGCGACTAGCCAATCGGAGCGCAGGAGGCAGGATTTGTCGGAAGACCGGTGGGAAAACCAACGTCCTACATGCTAAATAGTGTTTGCTGTCTTAACTGTGACGGCGCGGAGAGAAGTTGTAAAAGTTCCGTCTTTGCACGTGTGTTGCAAAGTTTTGTAAACTTTTGTTGACGCATCGGCTACTGAGTCACTGTAATCCGTGTTCAGAAAAAACGATGAGGTTTTAATGGCTTAAATCGAGTATGATGCTGTTTTTCTATCGCTTCTGAGAAGTTGGGTGAAGAGTTAGCTTGCTGGCTAACCTGCACTTAAGCGGTGTTGGTTACCTTTTTCTGACGTTAGTATGGAAACAATGTCAAGAGTTTCCCTGTTAAGAATTTTTTTTCCCCTGTTGGACTAAGTGTCCTGTTTACTAAAGTTAACCAACTCTAACCATTGTGTGTTTAGTAATCTCTAGCCCTACTGTAGCTTTGAGGTAGTTTGATTGGGGTAGGTCCACTGCTAAGTGATGCCATGCCTTCCCTGGTCATCATCTTTTATAAATATCTGGTACAGCAGCTCTGTCATCCGTCCAAATATTCAGAAAGATCCGGGTCAGCATTTTACGTAATTAGAAATGCCACTGTTAGTGAATCCTTTCCTATAAATGCTTGAGATCTGGGATGGTCATGCCTAAATTAGTGACCCTACTTACAAGATGAATGGGACTGTGGTAGCCTAGCAGTTAAAGTACTGGACTGGTTCAAATCCCGCCTCTGCCAAGCTGCCACTGTTGGGTCCTTGAGCAACAGTGTATCAATTGTAAGTCGCTCTGGTTAAGGGCATCTACTAAATGCTGTAAATGTAATGAATAAATGTAATCAGCATAGGATGTGCGATAATGTTTTCACTAAAGATAACTAGACAATACTTTGGCAGTGTACATCTTAGGTCTAAAGTAATCAAAAGTTGTTTGTAGCCATCCCTCAACCACTTGCATTGGCACAGTCTTTTCTGATGTACTTGGTGACAGCATTTGTCTCACTGTCTTGTCATGAGGCACATTTTATTGCAGAATGACTCTGCTAAGGTTTGCTGAGTGTGTTTTTATGCTGGTACCTTGGCTGGTTTAAGCCTGTCGTGGACAGCCGACTCTCGAAGTTTGTCATAATCTTTGTATTCTGCATGAAGGTTAGTTTGCAGATGATGAAATGTGTTCATTGTCGAGCTGCATTTAACAGCAACCGATTTCCGACAGTTTGCAGATTGCCGTCTTTTGAGCAACATCCTTCTTTGTGGAGCCAAACCACTTCAATGACTTAGACGGTGAGGCTGGTGGTGTCTGTATTTGTTTTCCTGGTGCAGTTTGTTTGCTCGCTCATTTTTAACTTCAGCGTTCGTGTTTTTGGGTAGAACCATAGCTTGATTTGTGGTGTTAGCACTCGGTGTGCAGTAGCTACCTGGCTACATGACACCATGAATATGTGAACTCTTAAGGTGTGTTTTTTTGCAAAGTGAGTGACGTACTCTAGTGTCGGCTCGCATATTGGTAAAATAACAATTAAGATATTATGATAGACCATACATATCGCACACACCTAATAGCATGTTGGCGCAAGCAGTTAGCGCGGTTACCTCATAGCTCCAGAGATCCCTGGTTCAAACCTGCCCACGGACTCCATCTATGTGGAGTTTGCATGTCCTCCCCATGTCCGCTTGGGTTTACTCTGGGTTCCTCCCACATTCCAGATACATGCAGAAGGTTCATTGGTTGCTTTAAATTGTTAGTGTGTCTGACTAGTATTGATGTAATCTTGGTCCTGTTGTGAATAGCCATTGGTGCCTGTGGTGGGGACTGTGGTAGCCTAGCGGGTAAGGTACTGGACTATGGATCTGAAGGTCCAGGGTTCAAATCCCAGCTCTGCCAAGCTGCCACTGTTGGGTCCTTGAGCAAGACCCTTAACCCACAATTGCTTGGATTGTAAGACTGTACCAATTGTAAGTCGCTCTGAATAAGGGCGTCTGCTAAATGCTGTAAACGTAAACGTGCCAATGCGACGTTAAGCAAATAAATGTGACAGCATTAATGTGGTGAAAAGAATTATTTCAAGCTTGGGAAATTCATACAGGCTGGACGACAATAACAAGGACAGCTTAGATTCAATGTATTAAAAATGGCTGAAAAGCAGGACGTCTCAACAGTGCACTCACATTTTCTCAAGTTTAGTTTGCTAACTGCTGTTGAGGCCAGGCTTGATCTAAATGTAGCTGTGGAATCGAACTATAATTACCTTCAAATGCTGTGTGTGGTTTTGATTCATTCTTAACTTGCTGAAAGTTAGAAGATCAGAGTACAGTCACAGCATTCAATATGAATTTACTGGTTTTTTTTCTTACACTTTGGAACTACACATTAGTGAGATGACTCAACAGCAGAACTCGCTGACCAGAAAGCCGACTAGTGTTACCTGCATTTCAAGGCCTTGTTTGTCCAGTTTCAGCCTGTGGATTTTAAACTAAAGGCCAGAGTCTGCTTTCTCACCTCGCTAGAACAGTGCTTCTTACAGTCTTGTGCAAAATGCCTGTTTTGATCTTATAATAAAAAAAAAAAAAACAACCTTGAACATGGCACTTTAAGAAATGTCCTATTAACATTGTTTAACATTGAAATTAAGATGTCATGATTTTTCAAATTAAATATTAAACATATTGGAGAATGAGAATTTTTGAGAGTACAAAAGTTTTGCCTTTCCTTGTGAGCCGTGATTTTTGTAAAGTGTTCGCGCTTTGAATTGTTAATACTTCATTCATATTTGCACCTATTTTTATTTTTAAGTTTTCACCCCTCCAGAAGTTCTGTTGAGTTTTTTCATTTAGAAAACCAATATGTAACGTAATAAGGGGTGCCCAAACATTTGAGTATTCAAATCAAATGGAGCATTGTCTCAGAGCAGCTTCACAACTATCTAGGGACACAGCCCTAATTGAGCAAGCCTGTGGCAACAGTGGCAAGGAAAAGCTCCCTAAATGTTATAATTAAGAAACGTTCAGAGGATCAAGACTCAATCGGCCCTGTCTGTCTGATATCCGATGAGTGAATGACGTCAATGTCAGGCCTGATACAGACATAGGATCGAATCAGACCCATCTCTAGTTATGGCTTTAAGAGCTTGAAAGCTGTTGAATGTCATTATATAGAGAACCTCTCTTATCACCATCACAAAAATCATGTGTTAAAGATTGATTGGCCGGCCAGTGACCGGTGGTTGGATCTGTCTTATGTAACCGATTCTGTGCTGGTCACAGCGCACAAAGCCGACAGCGGTACAAACACAGCCACACAAACAGCACAGTGCTTTTAATAAGTTTAATTCAGAATTCAGTTCACTGCTGACTCAACTAAATGGCCTCTCTCTCTTTATTGCAGACGTGGTCATATTTTTAGTGCGGAAGCTCTTCAGAGCGTGCTGTTTGCAATACATGTCGAAAATAAGCCATGGAGGAACAACTCTGTAAACGTTTTTAACAATGGATTTTAATAAGGCGTTTAAAACAGGATCACCCCAGTGAATATGTTGAATTTGACAAAACTAATAAAGGAAGAGAGGTTAAAGCTAAAACCTGAGAGCACAGAGCCAGGAACAAACCAGCAGCTCCTGCTATCCTTCGTCAGCAATTAAGAAATTTCCAATAAAAGAAAAACTGAGTAAAAGCGTTTGTGTGCTATTTTTATAATTCTTAGAAAGAAAATCGGAATCGGTCGGTCATATGTTAGAAACTGGAAACTGCTGTCTGTGCATTTATATATATATATGGAGATATGATATATATAGATATATATAGATATATTATATATATATATATATATATATATATATATATATATAAAAAAAAGACTGTGGTAGCCTAGTGGTTAAGGTACTGGACTCTTGACCAGAAGGTCCAGGGTTCAAATCCCACCTCTGCCAAGCTGCAACTGTTGGGTCCTTGAGCAAGGCCCTTAACCCACAATTGCTCTGGATAAGGGCGTCTGCTAAATATTGTAAATGTGTGTGTGTATATATAGATAGAGAGAGAGAGAGAGAGAGAGAAAGTACCTTTAATTTGTTGAGTGTGTATAACTAAATACGTAATAAGGAATAGGTCTTTCATGTGGTCGTTTCATAAATAAACCCGGTTTAGTCACTGAATTTACAGTGTTATATCGTGATATGTATGGCTATCAGGATTTCAAATTTTGGTCATATCGCACAACCCTTAATGGAGCTGTATTGGCCATCATGGCCAGTGTAATTGCGTTCAGTGTCTCCTCAATTAAAGTCTCAATGTTAATGAGTCATCATTAGAATCCATTATGTGAAATGGGCATGCTGCATATGGCCTTGACTACAGCATTGTGAGTACAATGATGAAAACATAGTTGTTCTCAAGTTGGGTAAGTTTGGTTCTGTTGCTCTTAATTACAGACACTGTAGGTTAAATATAGCCTGAGTGGTAACTTCAAGCTCTGGCTTTTAGGCGTTGAAGATGATGATTGCATGCTGCCACAGTTAGAAAATGGCTTTAGTTGTTGACAAATGCCAGATGGACAGAATAAGTGCCTGTTGTCTTATAATGACTCATTTGGGTGTCTAGTGTCTACTTCAAATGTCATTAAGTTTATTACACAACTTTCGTGTGCTTATAAAATTGGAGTTTGACCTTATCACTTGGTATAGCACAGCATCTTTGGTATGAGGGGAAAGAAATTGAAAACTATTCTCTCCCTGTTTTGTTGCCAAATGCAAACTTACACTACAGTTTACTCCAGAGGTAAAGGTTGAACTTTCTTAGAAAGCAACATGCACTTTTCAGAAGTACTAGGAAAAAAATGGTAGGAAAACTGGACAGGAACTGAATTACTGTTACAACCTCAAAAAAGGTAGTACATTCTTTGATTACCCAACGTGTGTGTTGTTGGAAATACCAAAACAACACCGAAAGATAAATACAAATGGTAAAACAGTGCTTGCTTATGTAAAAGGTTGCCGCTTTTTACTACTAATTAGAGGGATGCGAGTTCAAACCGTGTCTGCCAACCTGCCGGAGATATCGAGCTCTATTGAGACTCTTAACACTAAAATGTTTATCTCAACTCTAAGTGGGGAAAAAGGCATGTGCTAAGTGCTATAAATGTAAACGAGAAGCCTACATGTACCTTGCCATTAATGGTTTTCTTGGATATCATGTCCACGATCAGGTGAAATGTCACCGCATCTTTTAGGTCTTTCAAACACTTACTTTTCTCATAGGGAGCGTCTTTTGCCACTGTGGCACCCAGATGACAGCTGCATATTATCAGGCTTTGAGTACGCTTTTTGAGGTGGTTCCACCAAACATGCCAATCTTGTCTAGCTCTGTGCCCGTTGTGTAATATCTAAACCAGTTCCAATGGTTTGTGTCCTAGGGACTCGCCCACTGAAGGCTGTCATTGGTTTATTAGTGTGTCTGTGGGAAATGCGAGCTGGACTAGTGACTAGAGTCATGGTTGGTTGTTACAGCTGGTTAAATCGATTGCCTTCACATCATCCATCGCCATGATGCGTCATGTCATGATGTATTATTACATCTTCCATGTCATAAACAGTACTGGCCTATCCTGATCCGTGTTGTAAGGATTTTCTTTTACTTCATAGGCATTGTATGACTATTAGGGGTGCGAAATTGACAAGAAATGGTATCTCGATATTTTGTGGGATTTTGTCAATAATGATAATTAGACGATACTTTGGCGTTGTGTATTCAAAAGTTGTTTGAACCCATCTCCGTCAACCAATTGGCACAGTGTCTTTCATGATGTAATTGGTGATTGCATTTATGTGTTGCTTTTCTTGAGCTGAGGCACTTTTTTGCAGAATGATTCTGCTAAGGTTTGATGAGTGTGTTTTTGTGCTGGTACATTGGCTGGACAAGCACTAAATACATGCAACAAAACTACAAGAGTTTGTGTGTGTTGTAGAGGTGGATACTGGAAAGGACTTCATGATACGATACTCATCATGATACATAGGTCACAGTGCACGCGGAATCTTCAAAACAAGTTAGCATTAAGGCTATGTCCACACGTACATAGGTATTTTCTAAAACGGGGGTTTTCAAATTCGTTTATAAAAAACATCCCGTCCACACAAGCACTGTTTAAACAAAAAACTTCGTCCACATGAAAACGCACACAGTCGCTGTCAAGAGCAGGCCAAACCAGCAGTCCTATATGCCGGCGAAGCAGCTCACTCAGCGACAACAGCGATGTCCTATGCATACGAACATTTTCTCGCCATTGTTCTTCAACAACCACTTCGTTTTGAAAGCTGTCCCACCAACGAGAGGTCCGACCGGGTCTCGTCCCAAACCGGGGACGCTGGGGGCGGGAACTGCTTCGTGGGTGTGATGGATATAGTGGTGACCTCCGTAGCGCTTTCTGACGCCTCTGTTCTTCAGTGTAATGAAAAAGTAATAATTGTACATTTATTTGTAGATTTGTAACAAGTTTGGTCGATTTTTGGCTACGTCCGCTATTGCACAAAATCGGCTCATGTAAACCAAGGAGATAACGGGGCACAAAGTGACGTTACACGCAAGAAACTCCGTTTTCCCAGTCCAACGACAACGCTGAAAACGGAGTTTCTGAAAATCTTCACCCTGGAAGGAGTTTTGCAAAAAAAAGTCCGTTTTCAGTTACCTAAAACGCCGTTTTCGTGTGGACGAAAGGTCAAAACGCATAGAAAAATACCCGTGTTCGTGTGGACAGGGCCATAGTCTCTAAAAAAAGAGAGCCAGCTTTAGCTTGGAGCATGTTGACATGATAACATTTTTGGATTGCAATGCAAAGTTCCTAAAGAAGGGGAGTGAATGAGTTTGCATGTAGTGTTTGCATCAGAGATGCACTTATTTTTCTTTATTATTTAATTAGTTATTTTAATTTATTAATAAATTTAATTTATTATTATTCATTTATTGTAAGCACTTATTTGCTCTGTTATTTAATGTTATATTTCTGAATAAAGACATGGAAAGGTGTTTTTTTTTTTTTTTTTTTTTTTTTTTTTAAACCCAATTCATCGATTAATCAAAAAAGTAATCGGCCGATTAATCGATTATTAAAATAATCGTTAGTTGCAGCCCTAAGCACAGCCCTAGTGTGTTGTTACAAATACCAAAACAACACACAAATAAATACAAATTGTACAAATTACTCTTACTCATGCAAAAGGTTAAAGCTTTTAACTACTAATTAGATGTTTGTGAGTTGAAGACCGGTTTCTGCCAAGCTGCAGGACTCTTAACTCTACATTGTTTATCTCAACTGTAAGTGGCCACAAGGCATGTGTTAAGTGCTATATGTGAACCAGTAACGATGATGACAAAAAGTGATATCTCAGTTTTTCTGTGAATTTGTCGATAATGGCAATTAGACAATATTTTGGCAGGGTCTGTCATGGAGCTAAAGGTTTCAAAAATTTTCTCCTCGCTCTCAACCATCTGAATTGGCACTGTCTTTTTTTTTTGCAGAATGACTCTGCTGATGTTTGCTGAGTGTGTTTTTGTGCTCGTACCTTGGCTGGTTTAAGCCTGTCGTGGACAGCTGACTTCTGAAGTTTTGTCATAATTTTCATATTCTGCATGGTGGTTAGTCTGCAGATGATGAAATAAGTTGTGGTAGCCTAGCAGTTAAGGTCCTGGACTATGGGCTAGAAGGTACAGGGTACAAATCCAACCTCTGTCAAGCTGCCAGTGTTGGGTCCTTGACCAAGGCCGTTAACCCACAATTGCTTGAATTGTAAAATTATAAGTCACTCTGGATAGATATATCTGTTAAATGACATAAATGTAGTTGTCAAGCTGTCTTTGTCGGCGATCAATTTCTGACATGACGCTAGTTTGCAGATCACTGTCCTTTGAGCAACATCTGTCTTTTTACAGCCAAACCACATCCATGCGAGTGAGGCTGGTTCATGTCTAGCAGGTAATTCCACCGCCTGTGCTTGTGAATATTTGTTCACTCATTTTTTATTTCAGTGCACTTTTAGATAGAACGCTAGGCTGGTTTGTGGCATCAGCATGCTGTGTGCACTCTGCACATGGACAGTTCTCTGTCCTCCCTGAAGTTTTTGACTGTTGTTTGCATAGCAAGTGACAGCCGGCATATCGTGAACACAACAATTAAGATCTGATCATAGACGATACATATCACACATTTAATTGTGTGATAAAGTTTTTAAGTAGGCATCTAGGCACTCCTTTTGCTCTACCACTCTAATCCAAGCGTAAGGAGTGCAAATGTAAAAAGGCATGGTGGCAATTTCCTCAGATGTCTCTTGTCTACTCTGTGTTTGAAAGAGAAGTAAAGGAGCCCATATATGACAGACTAGCCATCTCTGAGCTCTGTGTCGCTACCCATCGTCTATTTAATCGCTACAGTCTACTGGGGGACTGTGGTAGCCTAGCCGTTAAGGTACTGGACCATGGACCATAAGGGCCAGGGTTCAAATCCCACGTCTGCCAAGCTGCCGCTGTTGGCTCCTTGAGCAAGACTCTTAACCTGCAATTGTTTGTATTGTAACCGTTGTAATTGCTAAGATCGTATCAGATGTAAATCGCTCTGAATAAGGGCGTCTGCGAAATGCCTATATGTAGATGTACTTGCACCATCACCCAAACTTGTTCAGCCCTGTGGTTTCACACCAGTTATGTAGGCTTCTCAGACACTTCCAAACGAGAACTTAAATATTTAGCGCTTAAGTTTAACGCCCACATACATTTATTTGGATTTGCTTCCAGTCAACTCCTTATTATTAGCACACTTGGTACAAATGATTGAAAAACATTGTAAAAATGTCTTTATCAATTATTACATTTCAGCTAACTCTCACCTTTGTTTGAAGTAAAATACTTAAGTCAGCCATTCAATCTATCCCCGTTGGTCAGCACTACCCAGCTTTCATTGTTAGCAGTGACTAGCAACTTTCTCGCCTCAATGATTCTGACTCATGAATATCAGATATGATTCACTAAGCCACATGTCATCACTCTTCTTCCCTCATCCAGGCCTGGGCTGTGTTCGGCTGAGGGAATGACTGTATCGTTCAGCTAAATTAAAGAATTAAAACATGTGATGGGTAGAGGTTTCCCCCCCATACGTGGTTTCTAGTGTAGCCAATCAAATCCACCTTTGTCCTGTTTGCTTACAGTAGTGGTGGAAGCAGCAGTCCCAGTGATGGCCTCGGCTTCCATACCGGTGTACAACTCCAGTCCTCTAGACAACAGCTCCAGCCAAAACGTGAGTGCATGCTTCTGTTTTAATGGTTTCATTTCTTACATATAATCTTCATTTCTATTGACTATTATGAGTATTGTTCCAGACAAAGTGTAAGTGCTGGTTAAATACTATTGTCCTGTATAGGATGTATACTGACAACGGTTACCGCTCTGTTAGGTGGGCTAGACTTTCTCTGGTTGCATTAATAAATGATGTTCCTCAGTGTCATCGGTACAACTATCTGCCCCTCATCCCCTGCTGTATAGCTCCCACAGCCTCACTGTATAGAACTGACATTCTGCATTGTGTTCCTTATCTAGACGACTATTCAGTAATGCTAACATCGTCCAGAAATGTGCTAAATTGGTTTATTTTCTTATGACCTACACGGTGACACCTGTCTGTCTAGTGTCAGCATTTAAATGGACAGTTGATTTCAACACACAGTACTGTGCAAAAGTCTTAGGCCGCCTTTAGATTACATATAAAACTGAGTGCGCTTACGTGCAATTAATCAGAAAAAAAATCTGATTTTGTCAGTAATCTGATTAATGGGTTTACATGCACTTGAGTAATCAGATAGTGGGAAGCTCTGGGTTTAAATGGCTCAGATTTGTACTTTTTACATTTACATCAGCAATCGTGGGTTAAGAGTCTTGCTCAGTTACCCAACAGTGGCAGATTGATGGAGGTGGGATTCGAACCCTGGACCGCCCATAGTCCAGTACTTTAACCACTAGGTTAACCATATCTCAGAAGGATGTGACATAAACTTCAAACTATAATTAAATTGTAACATTCTTAAGTTTCTCGAGCCGTTTCCAAAACACAAGTGTTCAGTAGCCATTTCGAGGATTTAATTCCAGGGTTGCCAGGTCTCAAAAGAGAAACAAGCAATGGAGACGAGCTAAAAGAAAAGTTACATCTCTTAGAATAAAAGGATTTGGCTACCATGGTTGATTCTGCTAGCCAGTTCCACAACAAGTCCATGCACATTCACAGACAGAGAAGACCGATTGAAATCACAGTATGGGAATGCATGAGCTGAGAAATCCGATTACTGAGGTAAAATTCAGCTGTCATCATCGGATTTCTATCAGAGTATGCTGTTACATGACCACTTGAATAATGAGATGACTGCAGAAATCCGATTAAGATGAGAGCATTGAGTGTGTGTAAATGCACTCACTGTTTAGCAACGGTATAATGACCATATTTAAGTATTTCTCATTCTCTTCATTAGAATACAACCAGAAAATGTAGAACGTTTGTATGCAGTATTAAAAATATTGAAGAAAACAAATCAAACAGTAAAAACAGCATCTATAGGCTACTGTGGCGAGTATTATAGTGCGACCTCCACTTACACTTGAGCAGTAGCAGCATCTGGCAGCTTCATCGGGTTGCCAAGTTGACCCTTCTACAAGCTTGAGTAGGAAGGATCTTTTTGAAAGGGTAGCAGCCAAGAAACCACTTTTTCAGAAGTCAAAAGGCTAAGATATGGTAAAGGTCACAAAGATTGGAATGAAGATCAGTGGAAAAGAGTATTATGGAGTGAATTGCTATTGCTAAAACAACAAATTTAATGGTGGCCTAAGACTTTTGGACAGTACTGTGGGCAATCTCCATAGATGGGGTATTTCAGATGGCACTAATAATGTTAGTGAGTGTTATGACATGAATTTGGGATGTTAGTAAGTAGTTCCCAAACTTTTTCTGCCCTAACTCCCCCCACCTTTTTTTTTTAAATTTAATTTAATTTTTTGTAGATAAGAATATTTTTGAGCCCCTCATTTTTACAAGTGACTAGGGGTGGATATTGGAATATTGTGATATTGAGTCATAACACTGTACTGCAACATCTATGGGAGCGAAAATAGTAGTTTATGCTATTTAAAAGAAACATAGATATTTTGATCTGAAAATCGATGTATTATATTAGGAAAATAAATAGTGATATATTGCTGTATCTATTTTTTAAAGCACAGCCCTACAAGTGACATGCATCAAGTATCTTAAACATGCCTCATTCATTTGCGTTGCTGCTTTTTCCGCAACAGCTCCACACGCCTCTCACTTTGGGAACCACTGGTTTAACTAGCTGTTTACTCCAAATAGTTAAGGTACTCTGTCATGGATGTCAGACTCCAGTTCTGTTGTGGCAATGCATTATACATGTGTTGCTCTGTGCAGTGTCTAGGTCATCAGTGGAAAGGGACGGCCATAAGATCACTGACCAGATGTTATTCTGTCCCTTTTTTCACTTACCGGCCCTTTTATTAAACACAGCTGCCTTGTTGGTACATACTGTAGGTGTATAGTCCACTCCAATGAGGACCTGCTAAGCTCATGCACAGTGGCATTCTTGGCAGATGGTGCCCCTCTGGACTGGGCTTTGGGAAATAACAGGCTGACAGGGAGTTGGCAGGCTAGCCTAGTTTGTGCTGGGCAAAGGCAGCTCTGTACATATGTTAGTGGTGCACCTAACACCTGGCAGGTGAGATTTAATGACACACAAATGGCAGTTGTCCACAGAGTGAGGCCACATTGTGATATTTGTGGTTTATGTCTGAGGCCTTTGTTTCTGTATTTCTTTCTCTCTTTCATTTTTTTCGTTCTCACTCTCTCTCGCCCTTTGCCATCGTTTTTAAATATGGATTCTACCAATGCTGAGCAAACAGCTGTGAATTTGCTTTGTGAAACTAACACAAATAGGCTAGGGATGCACCGAAATGAAAATTTGTGGCCGAAACTGAACAAAATGAAACACTTGGTTGAAAGCTGAATACAGTTTTCGATGTCTACTTGTTTTTCCACTATTAGATGAATTAAATATGCTGTATGCGTTGTGGTTTCTGCTTGTCAGACAGGTAGAAGATTCTGCAGTCCATGCCTTCAGAAAGCAGTCACTTGTGCACAACCGGACTGTTCATCTCATTAGTTACATCATTTTGAATGCATCTTTACATCATAAATCAGCACCGGTTTATAAAACAGAGTAGCTCCGGTGTCCCCGGTTTGATCGCATACACATTTGGTGACTGTATAGGCCGTTTGTTGCCAATTTTGGTCAGCACATGCATATTATAGTTTCAGTTGCCTGTTCTTAGCTGATAAGAGTGGCAGCTGGTGTGGTCTTCTCCTGCTGTAGCCAGTCTGCCTCAAGGTCGATGCGTTTTTCATTCAGAGATGCTCTTTTGCTTACCTCGTTTGTAACAAGTGGCTATTTGAGTTACTCAAACCAGTCCAACTATTCTCCTCTGGCATCAGAGGCATTTTTGCCAGGAGAACTGCTGATCATTGGATATTTTCTCTTTTTCTGACCATTCTCTGTAAACCCTAGACATGGCTGTGTGTGAAAATCCCAGTAGATCAGCAGTTTTTGAAATACTCAGACCAGCCCTTGTAGCAGCAACAACCATGTCAAGTTCAGAGTCACTAAATTTAACTTTCTTCCCCATTCTGATATTCTGTTTGAACTTCAGCAGGTCATCTTGACCCTAAATGCTTTGAGTTCCTGCCATGTGATTGGCTGATTTAGATATTTGATTGAAGTGGCCAAAAGGTCCTGGGTTTGATTCCACGTGGAGCCATCTGGGTCCTTTCCATGTGGAGTCTACGGAGTCTGCATGTCCTTCCCATGTCGGTGTGGGTTTGCTCTGGATACTCGTACAGTGGTGCTTGAAAGTTTGTGAACCCTTTAGAATTTTCTATATTTCTGCATAAATATGACCTAAAGCATCATCAGATTTTCACACAAGTCCTAATAGTAGATAAAGAGAACCCAGTTAAACAAATGGGACAAAAATATTATACTTGGTCATTTATTTTTATTGAGGAAAATTATCTAATACTACATATTAGTCAATGGCAAAAGTATGTGAACCTCTAGGATTAGCAGTTAATTTGAAGGTGGAATTCGAGTCAGGTGTTTTCAATCAATGGGATGACAATCAGGTGTGAGTGGGTACCCTGTTTTCTTTAAAGAACAGAGATCTATCAAAGTCTGCTCTTCACAACACGTTTGTGGAAGTGTATCATGGCATGAACAAAGGAGATATCTGAGGACCTCAGAAAAAGAGTTGTTGATGCTCATCAGGCTGGAAAAGGTTACAAAACCATCTCTAAAGAGTTTGGACTCCACCAATCCACAGTCAGACAGATTGTGTACAAATGGAGGAAATTCAAGACCATTGTTACCCTCCCCAGGAGTGGTCGACCAACAAAGATCACTCCAAGAGCAAGGTGTGTAATAGTTGGGGGGGAGGTCACAAAGGACCCCAGGGTAACTTCCTAAGCAAACTGAAGGCCCTCTCTCACATTGGCTAAATGCTAATGTTTCATGAGTCCACCATCAGAAGAACACTGAAACAACAATGGTGTGCATGGCAGGGTTGCAAGGAGAAAGGCCACTGTCTCTCCAAAAAGAACATTGCTGGCTCATCTGCAGGTTGCTAAAGATCACGTGGACAAGCCAGAAGGCTATTGGAAGAATGTTTTGTGGGTGGATGAGACCAAAATAGGTCATATTTATGCAGAAATATAGAAAATTCTAAAGGGTTCACAAACTTTCAAGCACCTGTGTGTGTTAATATATGTCTAAAGAGCAGTCAGGCCTGGATGAACTACTAGTAATATCCACTTATAGCAGCTTGTCATTGTTTAGTGTCATAGTTTCTGTGCTTTTGTTGGTATTTAGGTGTGACTTTTGGTATATAGCGGTAATGGCCAACAACACAGCATCACCCACAAGAAAACCACGAGATTGTAAAGTATATCATTATTGCTAGAAATCCAAAAGCATAACGCACAACTGAAACATGTAGATCTCCTCACGATGCCCATAGGGGCTGCTGTGAGTAATTTGATTTGATCGGTAGAGAGCATTGCCGGTCAGTCTACATTCCACTTCACTGAGCTTCACCTGCCAGTAGGAAAAAGCCCTGAGAAAGCTGATCTGTATCTCTAACAGCACTCGTACACGTACACACATTCACTGGTGCTAGAGTGAAGGAGAGCTGCTCTGCTTTGTACTCTCACTGTCCTTCTTTCACTCGTCTTCCTTAGTAAAAGTACCGGTATGCAAACCTGTGGTTGCCTTTCCCACGACTCAGAGCAAGCATGGCTCACTGCTGTCCTGTCTTTTATACTATTGTGTTAATGTGGACTAGAGAACTTGTTCTTATGGCATCGGTGTGATGCGTGCTTGGTTGTGTGAGACACACTGTCAGCCTGATGTTCCTGTGTTTTTGTTTTTTTGTTATGCCAGGCATCCAGGGAGAGTCTGAAGATGGAGCCGCTAGCAGATGTTGCCTTACTGCCGGGAGAGGAGAGAGTGATGGGTAAGTGTGTTTGTGGTTTCATTATACTGAGCATCAAATTACCTTTGTGATCTTTTAGTGCTGCATCTGTATTGTTTAGTTAGTTGAGGGTGAGCTTTTCTTTTTATGTTGATTTAAAATATTGTATGTTATGGATGGATGAATTAATTTGCAGCGCATATCTTGTGCTTTTCAGTGTTGATAGTAAACTGTAGTTAGACTGAAGGATCCAGGAATAAAGGCTGATTTTAGAAGGTCCTTCAGGGCCAGATCCAATCTGACAACTTTTATTGTAGATTGTATTAAAGAAATAGATGGAGCTGTCGCATTGCAAGGTGTGATGTACTTTCTGCTTATTAGAACCTTAGTCTTTGGTTTGAACGCAAACATGCTTTGTGTATAAACCGGCGTGCACCAGTTATCGCCCGCGTTACGTACTGCAGAACAGGACGTTAGCAGAAATGGACGTTCACCGGACGTTATCATTGTCATATAGTAGTTTAGATACTTTGCACGTAGCGTTTTATGTGAAACAATAATATTAATTAAAACACAATATGAAAACATTTAGTACACTGCTGTACTTCATAATATTGTAATTCTTATATAGTCGTAGCTCGGTTCTCGACCACCTTGGAACTCGTCGGATTTGGTTCTTGGCGCATTTTGACTAGAAAAATTTGTCTCAGTCCTCATCGTTTGCTTGGTACTCTGCGCACTTGTTTAAACTTGTATAAGTCAAGCCGCATAACTCGTTTCAACTGAAACTCGGTACACAGTGATTCAGTGCTTTGTGGGTCCTGAAAAGGTTACTATTGACAGCCAGTTGAAAGCAAAACAGGATTTGAATCCTCCAGAACACAGCCTGCAAGTAGCATGTAGCAGCTACAGTGGGGCAAAAAGTATTTAGTCAGCCACTGATTGTGCAAGTTCTCCTACTTGGAAAGATGAGAGAAGTCTGTAATTTTCATCAGAGGTACACTTCAACTATCCAGGAAATCACACTAGGATTTTTAAAGAATTTAATTATAAATCATGGTGGAAAATAAGTATTTGGTCAATAACAGAAGTTCAACTCAATACTTTGTAACATTGACAGAGGTCAAATGTTTCCTGTAAGTCTTCACCAGGTTGGCACACACTGTAGCTGGTATTTTGGCCCATTCCTCCATGCAGATCTCCTCTAGAGCAGTGATGTTTTGGGGCAACACGGACTTTCAACTCCCTCCACACATTTTCTATGGGGTTGAGGTCTGGAGACTGGCTAGGCCACTCCAGGACCATGAAATGCTTTTTACGGAGACACTCCTTCATTGCCCGAGCGGTGTGTTTGGGATCATTGTCATGTTGGAAGGCCCAGTCACATTCCATCTTTAATGCTCTCACTGATTTACTGCTCCCACAGTTGATTTCTTCACACCAACCTGCTTTCCTATTGTAGATTCACTCTTCCCAGCCTGGTGCTGGTCTACAATTTACTTCCTGGTATCCTTCAATAGCTCTTTGGTCTCGGCCATGGTTGACTTTTTGGAGTCGGACTGTTTGAGGCTGTGAACAGGTTTCTATTATACAGATAATGAGGTCAAACAGGTGCCATTAATACAGCTAACGAGTGGAGGACAGAAGAGCTTTTTAAAGAAGTTACAGGTCTGTGAGAGCCAGAAATCTTGCTTGTTTGTGGGTGACCAAATACTTATTTTCCACCATGATTTACAGTTTAATTATTTAAAAATCCTACAGTGCGAGTTCTTGGATTTTGTTTCTCATTTTGTCTCTCATAGTTGAAGTGTACCTATGATGAAAATTACAGACCTCTCTCATCTTTCTAAGTAGGAGAACTTGCACAATCAGTGGCTGACTAAATACTTTTTTGCCCCACTGTACAGTCCCAATCACACTTACTGGGACACCTGATTAAGATAACTTAAAAGGGTTGGAGGAAGTTTACCTGTTGGTGAATTACAATAATCTCACACTGAAAAATCTAACTTTAATAGGGGAAATAAACTTGGGTTCTCATCCAGGTAAGTTTGCCACAAAAAAAAAAAAGATTGGGATATTTTCATTATTCCTCTAACTGTAGATATGGGCATTTCAGGTGAGTCGCTCTGTTTTAGGCATCCCCTGACTTTTGAAGGTTAACACACTTTTCTCTTATTTGAATTGTGTTCTCTTGTCTTTCCCACGTTGAAGACTTTGACCTCTGTGTCACCTCTTATGTACCCCCAGTGAAACAGGATTACTGCTTGAAAGTTCCTGAACACTCTGATCAACTTAAGTAAAGTCCAAATGGAAAACGTGCTTCAGTTACATTTTGTTTCTGCGAATTTCTAGAGGTGTGGTTTTCTGAAAAAGGATTATTTCTCGGAGGCACTTTTTCCCACTTCAGGCTAAATTTGCTTCAAATAAAGGTTGGATTTTTCTCATGTTTTCAGTGTGAGAGTAAGCTAATTCACCACAAGTTGAGGTTATTATAACCGTTTTTTACTCGTCTTAACCAGGCGTGCCAGTAATTGTGGAGGGGGCTTTAATTAGGCAGTTCCCACATTATGGTTGAGACAGTTGAACATATACTGCCAGCACAAGCTCCGCATCGGTGAGACACTTTGCATGTCTTCTCACCTGACCTTTCAGTGAGAACAGTCTCCTATTCAAAAGTAAGATAGGAAATTTACATATGTAAAAGAACAGATTACCCTTGAAGATAATGAGCCAAGATGATCGTTTTTAATGAGGCTAAGCGTCAGTTCTAATGGAGTGATAATGACGAAGGGTCCTGTTTTTTAAGAAGTGTTGTATGAGGTAGCTTGTAGCTTGAGGCAAAGCTTAGTCCAACAGACCATAGGCGCTCTAGCAGATGCTGGCTTATTTCTAGCATGGGTATTTACAAACAGTGGTTTTGTATATATGTTGCTTCCTCATGTCTGAATGATCTGAAAACGGGAAACATTCTATACGTGCGATTTGAAACCTCATCTCTACAGGGTGTTCAGTAATGCTTGCTGGTTACATATCAGATCGCTGCATTAATGTTGTTATTTATTTCTGCATACTTTTAGATGATGAAACATTCCTTAGTTCAGAGTTACTAGTTTATCGGCAACTCTGACAGACAACATTAACAAATGTTAACATTAAAGGGTTTTATTCCTTATTTTGTTAAATCCTTATGGCTGTTGTCTTGTTGGTTCTTCATGGTGTCTCTCTTCTCCCCTAATGAAATAGTTCTGATTTTAACATCAGTTTAGTTTTATTTTTAGTTACATGATCGCAAGTCAGGTTGCAGCAATATACCGGTTTCATGGTATAATAGTATACACAGGATACACGATTATCATATGGCTGCCATTTGATTATTAATCTATTATCAGTGCTATGCAATGATCTTGATGCATTTTCCTGTACAGGATTTCTTGTTTCCTCAGTGATTTTATTACTTCAGCTTTGGCCTCGTTGTAGATTGTTGGGATTGCTGTGTTAGTAATGCCGGCTTTAGACTTTTTAATGTGATCTCGCATCGTCTTGATCATTTGTTGCAAGGTGGTCAGGATATCTGTCTTAAGTCAGTCTTTTTCTTGTCGTGACATTCTGTTAAAATCAAACGTCTTTAATACGATCATAAGTCTTCAATCTTGGCTGACAAAAATAGTGAGCATTGTCGACAACCAATTGTATCTGGACGGCCCAGGTAAAGGTGATATTTACAGTTTAGTAGGTGTAGACCTACAGGTATCTGATCAAATAATGGAAAAACACTATTTTACTGTGCTACCTTTTTGTTTCTATGTGGATATGGAGTTCTATGCAAATTACTGCACTCAAGTGTAAGGAAACGATTAAAACATGTCAAATTCAAGCACTGAAGTAACAGAAATGCAATGCTGTATACAAAATAATGAAATGTGGAATTTCCATTTGATTTTAAGATCCCATTATATTTCTTAAGAAGCCACTTTATTTTACAGCCTGTGTGCCTGACTATGCTGTTTTTATTGCTGACTATTAATATTATTATTAGTAGGAGTAGGTGTGCCTTTTCAAAAGTTTTTAAATAATCTCAAAAGGGATCGAACAGTGACCATGCAAGATCCTTAGCATTTGCAAAATCATAGTCTGTGACTAGAAGCTCTAGGACTTGTCTTTAGATGCGAGAGGATGTCAGACTTTAGTCTATTAAAAGTCTTTTCAGAGTATTTTCAAAGTATTCTGTGGAAGCAGACTTGATGGCTACCATACATGCACATTTGCTTAATACCTGTGTTGAAATCCAGCATAAGAAATTGCAACTGAACAGAGAACCTCACCCGAGCATGTGCATCTCCTTTCCTCCTCCACTGCCTTTTAGATTCAGCAACTGGAGCACAATCAGTGGAGAAAATGGCAAGACCGATATCACCATTCTCCATCCCCTGAAAAAGAGCTTGAAATAAACAGCGTGGGTTTACTTTGGATATCCCAAAAAAGAATGTGGGGTTGTCCTCAAGGACGGATATAGTTTTCATAAAATGTGGATGCAAAGGAGAACTGAACATCTGCCCATCCTCGAGAACGCCATCCCTCCATGGAGATCAAAGTGTTTAACCCTAATGAAAAACCGTGAACATTTAAATGTCAATCATAAAATGTGCTAATGAAATAATTTCCACATCCCGGTTACAGCTGTGTTGTTTGTTCATTTGGTAACCTCTGAATAACAAGCAAGACAGACACTGACCCAGATCTGACTCAATACAGAAACTTGTACGCAAACCCGGCAAGTAGGTTTGACCTAAGTGAGTGCGTGAATTAAAGGTATAGTCAGCATTACGTACTGGAAACTATTTTGATAATCATATATATCAAATAGAGCCCTTGTACACTGAGATGTATATTAGATACAAGACAGTTATTTACTGATCATATTATAATTCTTATGTCCTCTGCCATTAAACTGAACATCCATTGATCAGTTGGATGTTTAACGGTGCATACTTGTAGTTTAATCTGATTTTGTCTAATTGTAATAAATTGTAATGAACTGTACAGCATTGTAGATGTAGTGATTTGGAGAGAAGACACATGTCAAACCACTGTCATTTTTAAATATCAGAATCAAATTTATTGCCAAGTAAGTTTTCACAAACAAGATATTTCTATTGGTACACTGATACCAATAGACACGACATAAAAAGAAATAGGAATGAGAGAGAAAAAAAGAAAACAACAAAAATTTATATAATGTCCAAAGAAGAATGACAGATTATATTAAACTTGTCCAATAGGACATGTTCTGTTTAGAGAAAGTGAAGATATTCGCTGTATGAGTGTAATGCATTATTGAGGTGGCTCGGTGGGTAGCACTGTCGCCTCACAGCAAGAAGGTCCTGGGTTCTGGGTCCTTTCTGTGTGAAGTCCTCCCCATGTCCATGTGGGTTTACTCCGGGTACTTCGGTTTCCTCCCACAGTCCAAAGACATGCATTTTATATAAATATATAAATATCCAAAGACATCTATATACACACACACAGTGGGGCAAAAAAGTCTTTAGTCAGCCACTGACTGTGCAAGTTCTCCTACGTAGAAAGATGACAGAGGTCTGTAATTTTCATCATAGGTACACTTCAACTATGAGAGACAAATGAGAAACAAAATCCAGGAACTCACATTGTAGGATTTTTAAAGAATTTAATTATAAATCATGGTGGAAAATAAGTATTTGGATTTTGGTCACCCACAAACAAGCAAAGATTTCTCACTCCCCACAGACCTGTAAACAAATTCTTTAAGAAGCTCTTCTGTCCTCCGGACTCGTTACCTGTATTAATGCACCTGTTTTTGACCTCATTATCTGTATAAAAGACACCTGTCCCACAGGCCTCAGACAGTCAGACTCCAAACTCAACCATGGCCAAGACCAAAAGAGTGGTCGAAGACACCAGAAGCAAATTGTAGACCTGCACCAGGCTGGGAAGAGTGAATCTACAATCGGCAAGCAGGTTGGTGTTGAATAAATCAACCTGTGGGAGCAAATTGTAAGAAAAATGGAAGACATATAAGACCACATGATAATCTCCCTCGATTTGGGGCCCCCACGCAAGATCTCATACCGTGGGGTCAAAATGATCATGAGAACGGTGAGCAAAAATCCCAGAACTACACGGAGGGACCTGATGAATGACCTGCAGAGGGCTGGGACCAAAGTAACAAAGGCTACCATCAGTAACACACTATGCCGAGAGGGACTCAGATCCTGCAGTGCCATTTGTGTCCCCCTGCTTAAGCCAGTACATGTCCAGGCCCGTCTGAAGTTGGCCAGAAAGCATATGGATGATCCAGAAGAAGATTGGGAGAATATCATGTGGTCAGATGAAACCAAAATAGAACGTTTTGGTAAAAACTCAACTTGTCGTGTTTGGAGGAAGAGCAATGCTGAGCTGCATCCCAAGAACACCATACCTACTGTGATGCATGGGACTGGAAACATCATGCTTTGGGCCTGTTTTTATGCAAAGGTTACAGGACGACTGATCCGTGTTAAGGGAAGAATGAACGTGGCCATGTATCGTGAAATTTTAAGCCAAAATCTCCTTCCATCAGTGAGAGCATTGAAGATGGAACGTGGCTGGGTCTTCCAGCATGACAATGATCCCAAACAGACCACTCGGGCAACGAAGGAGTGGCTTCGTAAAAAGCATTTCAAGGTCCTGGAGTGGCCTAGCAAGTCTCCAGACCTCAGCCCCATAGAAAATTTGTGGAGAGAGTTGAAAGTTAGTGTTTCCCAGCGACAGTACCAAAACATCACTGCTCTAGAGGAGATCTGCATGGAGGAATGGGCCAAAATACCAGCTACAGTGTGAGCAAACCTGGTGAAGACTGACAGGAAATGTTTGACCTCTGTCCTTGCGAACAAAGGTTATGTTACAAAGTATCGAGTTGAACTTTTGTTATTGACCAAATACTTATTTTCCACCATGATTTACAATTACATTCTTTAAAAATCCTGCAATGTGATTTCCTGGATTTTTTTTTTCTCATTTTGTCTATCATAGTTGAAGTGTACCTATGATGAAAATTACAGACCTCTCTCATTTTTCTAAGTAGGAGAACTTGCACAATCAGTGGCTGACTAAATACTTTTTTGCCCCACTGTGTATATGACTAGCTTTGAAGTAACCTTGTGTATCGATATAACCTTGTGCCTGTCGTTAAAATGGCCATTGATGCTGATGGCGATGTTAAATAAATCAATTAAACAAAACTGCATAACTGTAATGTGTCATATGAAATAGTTCACTATTATGCATATGTGCAAAATAGGTTATTAAATACACATCAGTATCATGCGTGTGGTCTATGGGAGGGATTGAGGCTGTTGGTGGGAAATCCAGGCATTGTTGATGAGGTCGACTGCCGGGAAGAAACTGTTTTTGTGGCATGAAGTTCTGGTCAGGGTAGATCTATAACATAATGACAAATAAAATACAGTAGATAAGAGAATTAAAACAGACTTTGTGAGTTACATGTAAATGTGAACAATTTTTACTTATTTTTTAAATGAATGCATAACGTGGAGTTTTCTCAAACTGTGTACTATCTCTTTCCTCAGACAAAGACCTGATCTACATGTGTCCGTTTAATGGAGCAGTTAAAGGGAAGGTGTTCATCACCAATTACAGACTGTACTTCAGGAGCACTGATACGGTGAGAGTCTGTGACTGTCCCTCTGCTTTGGGTTTTTCTTAAAACCCAGTCATCTAAAGCTAATGAGTTAACTCTGGGAGACGCAACCATTTGTTGTCCATTTGAGGTTAATTTGCTCAGCTGACATTTTGCAGCCAGTCTGAGTCAGGGTTCCTTCCTCTTCAGCAGTGTTGCGTTCAGAGACTCCCGGTTTGTCTGAAGACTTGCCAGGTCCGTCTGAAAGCATTCTCTCCTTTCCTCTCTCCTATTAGCTCTTTCTTTCTCCACTCTTTTTATGCCCCTCTATCCCTCAATGTTTTCTTTGCTGCTCCCCACAGATTAAACATAGTCTCTTATCAATGCAGCATGTAAAAGGAAAAGAGACGGCGATAAAATATAAAGGGAGGGCTGTATGAATATGAGGTCACACAGACTTTCATCTGTGTGCTGGCTCTGTCTGTGGTTGGCACAGGCCAGGAGGCACCTGCAGTTTTGTTTTGAGTTTCAGCTGTTCCATGATCTGTTGAAGGAAGGAGGAGAAATTGGATTGTGAAGGGGAAATGTTCCCATTGGAAATGGTTGTTTGATATTTGGTGATAACTTATTTGCTTATTTACTTCTGGTCTTATGAACTGGTTGGTGCTGACTAAACTGAAAATGATGCAGTGGCTTGAGGCAGTAAGACTGCAGAACATATTTAAAATAGCAGCCTTTACACGACCACAGACTGATGCTGGTTTAATGGAGGAGATAATGGTATCAGTCCACAGATTGTATCTAGTCTTTTTAGGACTGGACTCCTCTGTAATGTTACTGCTGGTTGTTATTTGAGACAAACAGTGGAACCTCGGAATTCGAATGCCTCTTCACTTGAACAATGCGGACATCGAATGGTCCGTTTGAAGTTGTTTTTGCACCCAAATTCAAGCAAAAATTTCGACTTCGAGCATAAAATACTCAGTAGTGCGATTTTCCCAAAGACGACGAATATAATCCAGTCCAGTTGGTAGCGATAATGCACCAGTATGCTATGTTAATTGCCATAAAACCCAAAAGAAGAAGATGAACTGTGGTTCAGTCATAGGCATATTATATGACATTATTATAATATGTTTGTGTATATTATACTCAGTCTACAGGTGCAATTTTTGTAAGTTGCTAATAAGGGCATCTGATAAATGCTTATTCACACCAGATACTGAAAGCAAAGGATCACATACTTTTGCCACTCACTAATATGTAATATTGGATCATTTTCGTTCAATAAATAAATGACCAAGTATAATATTTTAGTCTCATTTGTTTAATTGGGTTCTCTTTATCTACTTTTAGGACTTGTGTGAAAATCTGATGATGTTTTAGGTCATATTTATGCAGAAACATAGAAAATTCTAAAGGGTTCACAAACTTTCAAGCACCTCTGTTTAGAACTGTGTTTATGATTAATAAATTGTGCAGTTTTTCATTTTACAACAGAGAAATTAATGGAATCCATACCAAGACATTGGACAAATAAAGTTGTTTGAATGTAAAGTCTTGTATACGTTACTTCAGTAGCACTTCGGAGAGCTGTCCGATGAGTTTGGAGCACAAAGTTTGCCATAATTTTATTTAACAAACACACATAGTCTGCTCCAGAATTACTGACCCCCTTGGTAAGGATGGAAAAAAATGCCTTACACTTTTTTTTGAGCTATTTTTGTGTTTTTATGTTTTCTATTATGTTTTGTGTTTTGTTTTTTTTGGTGGTTTTTTTTTGGACTAAAGGAATTTGGCTTCTGTTTACAACACATTTGCCAGTGAATAAGGAAGTCAGGCATTACAACTTCAGTGTTCCTAAATACTTAGTTGAATTTAAATTAAAATATAAAAAAGTGAAATATAAAAGTATGGAATAATTTTCTTAAAATACTTAAAATTATTACACATTTTTAGCATGCGCATATTTAATGCATCAAGCTATATGCTCTGTGCAATGTAATAGGTTTCTAGTTTAATCTGTGTTTTTATTTTATTCCACTGCACGTTGAAAGTACCGTATCTGGTCCAGTTGTGCCGAAATAGTATGATTCCACCTTGCGTAGGAAATGTAATATTTTAGAGTTTGTTTTAACATACAAAAGTTAAGTTCAAACGATGCTTTTCACTGAGAACGCAGACAAAAGGAACAAACCGAAAGATAGAGAAGTGGAATAATGTGGTTCAGGTGTGTCATCGGCCGTGTACAGCTGTGCTTGAAAGTATGTGAACATCGTTTATTCCATATTTCTGCATCATTATGATTTAAAACTTTATCAGATCTTCAAACAAGTGTTTCTGGTAACTGTTGATTGGTCTTTTACACCGACGTAAAGGAATTTTTGGCAGGACTCAGCTTCAGCTCTGAGATGTTAGTGGATTTCCTCACATGGACTACTTAATTTTGGTTCTTCCACAACCTTTTCACTGGATCAGAACATTGACTCGGCCATTTCAAAACATTAACTTTATTCTTCTTGAAACATTCATTAGTTGAATGTCTTGTGTACTTAGGGTTGTTGTCTTGCTGCTTAACCTCCACTCTCTTGAGAATCAGATCACGGACAGATGTCTTGACAGTCTTCTGTAGAAATTGCTGGCATAATTCTGGGGTGGCACGGTGGTTCGGTGGGTAGCATCGCCACCTCACAGCAAGAAGGTCCTGGGTTCAATCCCAGGGTGGAGCGGCCTGGGTCTTTTCTATGTGGAGTCTGCATGTCCTCCCTGTGTCTGCATGGGTTTACTCTGGGTACTCGGGTTTCCTCCCACAGTCCAAAGACCTGCATGTTGGGTTAACTGACTACACTAAATTGGCATTGAGTGTATGAGTGACTGTCTTGAGATAACCTTGTGTCTGTTGCTGAACATGGCCACTGATGCTGATAGCGACGTTAAATATATGAATAAACGTAAACGCAAAGGCATAATTCATTCTTCCATCAATGATGTCCTGGCCCAGATCCAGCAAAACAGGCCCAGACCATGATACTACTACCACCACCATGTTTCATAGATGAGATGAGGTTCATATTTTGGAATGTATTTCCAGACATGATGCTTCATTTCACAGAACAGGTTCTATTTTTCAGACAGGCAGCAATGTTCTTTTTGGAGAGCAGTGACTTTCTTTTTGCAGCCCTGCCATGCACACCATTGTTGTTCAGAGTTCTGCTGATGGTGGACTCGTGAACATTAACATTATCCAGTTTGAGAGAGGCCTTTAGTTGCTTAGACGTTACCCTGTGTTCGTTTGTGACCTTGCAGACCATTACACGTCTTGCTCTTGGAGTGGTCTTAGTTCCTTGTGTTGAGGGTAACAATGATTTTGAATTTCATCCATTTGTACACAGTCTTTCTGGCTGTGGATTAGTGGATTAGTCTCTCGAGATAGTTGTGTAACCTTTTCTAGCCCAACCAGCATCGTTTTCTGAGGTCTTTATTTGCCATGGTACGCATCCACAAACCTGCTGTGAAGATCAGACTTTAATAGATCCCTGTTCCTCAAATATAGCTAGGTGCCTACTCATACCTGATTGCCATTCCATTGGCTGAAAACACTTGACTCTGATTTCACCTGCTAATTGTGTCATTTGTTCAGTTGGGTTTCCATCTACTTTTAGTACTTCTGTGAATCTGTGTTGATGTTTAGGTCATATTTATGCAAAATAGACAATTCTAAATCCCTCTAATTCCTCAAATAATAATGCAAGATACTTCCTGCTTCTCTGTGTGATCGACAACTGGTCTGATAAACCGTGAATGGTGCATTCTAAAGCTTGATCAAATAGAATAGTAGTTGTAATATTGATTTGTTTTTGCTGTTTATATTACAGGAGTCCGTGGTCATGGTAGATGTACCCCTTGGTGTTATCAGCAGAGTAGAGAAGATGGGAGGAGCCTCCAGTCGAGGGGAGAACTCTTATGGCCTGGACATCACCTGCAAGGTTAATTTAAAGGCTTGTTCCAGTGGTTTGGGCTATACTAGCATTTGGTACAACTGGCCAAATTGTAACATAAGGTTAAGTAACTAAATACACCCATAAATGAGAACGTGCTTTAATTCCATGTGTGCGCCAGTAATGAACTGTTGTGGGTTTTTTTCTTGGTATGAACCAGAGCATGTGAGTGGTGCAGAGCGGGAAGCTCCCATACTCCTCCATTGTAACACCAGTACCGGACTATAATGCAATTATATTGTACCTTTTTTTTTTTTAAACAAGCATCAAACAACTTGTAAACATTTGTATGCTGTGACAGACTTTGTTTGGAAGTTTAATTTGTAAAACCCTATGTTTATAGATGAAGAGGCGCAGCTAACACAAGCAGAGGTAGAGGAGGACAGTTTTAAAAAAAATTTCCAGCAAGGTCGGCCAAAAAAGTGTACTGAGAGGAAAGGAACCAGACCAAGTCTTCTTCAAAAAGGTGTTCAAAAAGACTGAGCCTCTCGCCAAGGACGAACTTGAAATGGTGCGTTATAGCACCGTTCCTGATGCGCTCCTGCCCCATGCACTCCTGGCGATAGAGTAAACTACACAGCCAGCTACAGCAAACTACTGGGCTTGCATTGTACAAAGTCACAGCGTATTGCTGAGATGCCCAGTGAAATAGAAAACCTGGAGCGGAGTGCATACAGAACACGTTTTTTAAGCAAGAAAAACTAAAATGCTCGAGTGGACTGGGAGCTGAAACTCCTGCCTCTCCACTCACATGCTCTGGTATAAACATAGGTGTGGACAAATAAAATGACTCCACAATCTGCCTCAACAGACAGATTGCGAGAACAGTCTAAACACATTTGATTACAACTCAACGAGTTTCACCAACCAGATGCTACTCTTTAACCTTGACAGACACATTTAAACCAATAATAGCCCGGAGTCGGCAGGTCCTAGGATACGTACCGTCTTCATTGTTTGGTAACACACGGACAAGCTGGTTACTAAAATAGTTAATCATTCATTAAATAGAAGTGGTTTAGATTTTGAACGGACATTGCACAAAGGACATTCATTTATTTTCTTATCCCCTTAGTAGGAACGCACCGAAATACATTTTTGACCAAAACCGAACAAAATGAAACATTTGGCCGAAGGCTGATTACCTGAATTGTGCAGGTTTCGCAGTTTAATCGAGCACAAATTTATTAACTTTTGTTTGTTTCATTGCTGTTTTTACTTTATTCCTCCAGAGTAGGCCTGAATAAACATGGGACAAGAAAAAATTGTTCCTTCTGTCAAGGCTGGAAATATGTTGAAGACTTAAAAAATAAAATAAAATGATTGAATTGCATTGCACCTGTTGTTCTGTGTCTCAGGTGTTAAAATAGAGTAATTATGTAAATATATTTATAGTATGTATAGTACCGTATTTTCCGGACCATAAAGCGCACCGGGTTATAAGGCACAATATCAACGATCGGCTGCTAACAGATCTATTTTCACACATAAAGTGCACCGGGTTATAAGGCGCATGAAATAAAACAAAACTCTTAAGTTCCGTCGGAAGCTCAGTTTGGTCTTTACCTGGCGCAGGGCGTCTTCTTGCTTCCTCCACTTCCGTACCATTGATTCGTTAATGTTGAATTCTCTCACAGCTGCTCTATGTCCGTGTTGTACTGCGTGACTGATAGCGTTGGGTTTGAAATCCGCTTCGAAAATGAATGAATGAATGCACGTACCCTAATGCTGAAGCACATACCGTATTACTCCGCGATGCTGCGCACTACGGTGGCCGTAAGCTTCGTAACTTACCAAAGCCGTGCTAAAACATTTTGACAGATTTATGAGCGCCGTGTACCATCTACAATCGGTTCTAGGTCAGAAAGCACAACCAGAATTAATTCATACATTAGGCGACCGCATTTTAAGGCGCACTGCCGATTTTTGAGAAAGTTAAAGGATTTTAAGTGCGCCTTATGGTCCGAAAATTACGGTAATTATGTAAATGTACTTTTTATTTGATAAAGTTTGCATGTTAATACTCTTGCTAGTTTTAATCAATTCATTTGTCAGATACTAGCTAAATATGCTAAACTACAGATCTCGTACAGAAGGCCTTACGTTTTCCCGCATGTTCTTATATTAGCTTCCGTCTGCATTTTTCCGTTCCTCTTATCACAACTCCTCAAATCATTGCGTGTTATGATGGTCCTTCAAAAAGAAACCTAAAGGAAAGCTTAAAATCTGTAAACCTGTAAAACTTGCTTGCATTCCTTGCTAGCGCTCTAGCGGGTGTGATGCAATCAGTAAGCAGGCATAACGTCTCAGTAACCAGTCTTGAGGTCTTTTCACACCAAGTCGGAAATTTATGGACGAGAACAATGCATGTCAAGTTTTGAAAAAGAACTCGTATATCAATGCAGTCCTTCATGCAGAGTCTGAAAATATTTCATCGGAGCCTGTTCTAATTTATGCATTGATGGGATACGTTAAAATTAGGCTTACCAATCAGAGCTCGGTCGTCAGGCAGAACAGCTCACCCTGGTAGCAGAGCACAAGAGCTTATAGGACAAGCAACACGCTGACTGAAAATCATGCATATTAAAGAAAATATCTGGCGGAATATAACTGAAAGGCTGGAGAATGATGGTGATAAACCTCACAGTGACTGAACCATTTTATTATGTATTTAAGTGCCTTCTCTAATCTGTTCATGCCCACAAAAACACAAACTATAGCTTCTTGCACTAATCTTCACTCGTGTCTTTTTGTGTTTTTAATTGATGTTGTGAAAAAGAAATGGCGAAATCCACATGACATATTAAGAGAAGGGAAATTAAAGAACGCAGACGTGGACAGGGAGTTTGAGTCTTAAGACGAAAAAATTTTGTTTGTTTGTTTGCCTCCAACCAAACAACATGGGAAGCAGGCAGTAATTTCACTCACTAGGAATTGAGACAGACCTGATGAACACTTGGTAAAAGCAGTGGCGGCAGGGCGCACTTATTTATTTCAAAAGAGGTGCAAATTAACATTTACATTAATTTACCAAATGCGAACAAAAGACTTGCACTAAAGAGCCCTGCTTCAACACAGCCGACATGTCTGCTGCATTTGATCTTTTCACCTTTTCAGCCATTTTTTTTTTTTTTTTGCCATTTTCCACCTAATAATTTCGGGTGCTGAATATTTGGTGCGCGGGAAAGCTGGTGGCGTAGGCCGCAAGGCAGGAACAATCCATCGGCAGGGTGCCAATCCATCATAGACAAACAATATTTATATATATATATATATATATATATATATATATATAATATAGTATTATATAGATATATATATTATTATATATATATATATAGATATATATATATGCGCAAATGCAAAATTGGCACATCTGGAGTAAACACAACAATCCTGTTTTACCACTTTAACAGCAAGCACCACAAAGACTACCCCAAAGTCAGATAGCACAGGGACATTGTGCAACAATGGTGGAAAAGATAATTCACATGGGCATCACTTTTACCTGCCCAAAGATATGATGCCCATCAAAATAGTTAAACATCAGTGTTTTAAGGTATTTACTATAAGTGGTTGATCCTCATTTCTACTTACCAAGTCGGAAATATTTCCTAAGCCGACAAATCCTCTGTTATACCCAAACTACTGACTGAATCCAAAGTGAACTGTCTGATTTTTGCCACTACCAGTGTTTCTGTGGTGTAAATAGTCTTAATTCTTATTATAATAATATAATAATATTTACAGTGCAAATCGTTTGGCAATTGCACTTCAGTAAAGTTTTTTTAAAAGGTTCTTTTAGCCTAAGTAGTTTCTGGTTATTGCTGTGTTTAAACTGTTATTCTGCTATATTTTAACAGTAGAAAATGAGGTTGGTTCCTGTGTCTTAAAACATACAAAAAAACCATGATAAATATCATAGGTAGTGAGTCAGTCATGATGTGATACTTTTTTCCAGAGCGCCAATCCCTAGATAAACTTTCTGTTCAGAAGGGCTGTCTCCTTTTCCACAAACCCAGCGTTTTGACAATTTATCCTAAATATTTTGTGTTTGCAGGACATGAGGAACCTGAGGTTTGCTCTGAAACAGGAGGGCCACAGTCGGAGAGACATTTTCGCGGAGCTGTCTAAATATGCATTTCCACTTTCTCATGGAATGGTCAGTAGTGCATAACTTGTTCCGAGTTACTTTACCCAATAAGGAAATCATGACTCTGCAGCCAAGAACAAGTGTTATTGACTTTTCTTACCAACATTTTTAAGTCAGGCGGTTACATTTATGAGGTAAACTAGAAGTCTTCAGTGCCACAGAGAATCATCCATCTCAGTCTCCCAGCCATTTCCATCCTTTGTGCAAAAATCACCTAAACATCGTTCTGTTGACACCATACTGTTTCTTTCACCAACAACCCCAATGAAGTGCACGCCAATCACCAACGTTCCTTTCTTGGGTTTTCTCTCAGTTTCTAGAGTGTTCTGATTTGATACATGTCGGGTACAGTACTATGCAAAAGTCTTTGGCCACCGTTAGATTTGTTGTGTTAGTAATGGTATATTGATTATATGTAAATGGACCCAAAAATTTCAAACTTGGATTCGTCACTTCGTGATACTCTTCTCCACTGACCTTCATTCCAGTTTTTGTGACCTTTAGCATGTCTTGGCCTGTTCACCCTCTTACCCTTTTTGAAAAAGTGGTTTCCTGGCTGCTGCCCTTCTGAAAAGACCATTCCTGATCAAGCTTCTTCAGACTGTAGAAGGATCAACTTTGCAACCCAATGAAAGTGCCAGATGCTGCTATTGCTCAAGTGTAAGGGGAGGTTACTCTAAATACTGCCCACTGTAACCTATGGAAGCTTTTTTCAATTTTTTTTCCAGGTTTTTTATACTGTATACACATTTCCTGTATTTTCTGGGGGGTAAACTGCAATCTCCGCTCCCGTAGATGTCTGATTACAGTGTTTTGTTTCAGTTTGTCCGCTGAATTATCGATGTGATTTGATGTATCGTGATGTAATCCTATCGTGGTCCTTTCCAATACCCACCCCTACTGCATACACATTTCCTGTATTTTTTGGTTGTATTCTAATAAAGAGACTGGGAAATAATTATAACTTGTCATTATACCAATACTACAACAATGGTGTATCTAATCTAATGGTGGTCTAAGACTTTTGCACAGTACTTTATGTACACCTAAGCAAAGGTCAGAGAGCAGGCATGTCTGTTATCATTAACCACAGTCTTTAGAGGTGAATATTTTATCCCATATTGTGTCATCTAAAAAACGTTCATACATTAACTGACGTGAATTCAAGTCTGTATGTGTATGTTTGCATTTGACATTATGTCCTTCTCTTTTTTCCACCATTATAGCAAATCTTTGCGTTTATGAGTCAGGAGAAGTTTGAAGAGAATGGCTGGGGCGTTTATAAGCCCATGGACGAATACAGACGTCAGGTGAGAAGTAATACAGGACAGCTTTATTCCTGTCCATGATCTGGAAAGAACACATGCACACACCTACACGTTCTCTCTCTCTCTCTCTCTCTCTCTCTCTCTCTCTCTCTCTCTCTCTCTCTCTCTCTCTCTC
>JAJAGP010000617.1:38694-205787 GCA_025084515.1 Ancistrus triradiatus
CACACACACACACACACACACACACACACACACACACACACGCTCTCTCTCTCTCTCTCTCTCTCTCTCTCTCTCTCTCTCTCTCTCTCTCTCTCTCTCTCTCTCTCTCTCTCTCTCTCAGAGTTATTGCTATGTGATAATTCTTGCGGTTTAAACATTACACAGTGTTTATTTTATCATAGATGTTGTCGTACCTACTCGGCCTTGTGTGTTTAGAATTTGCTCTTTGTTCAGTCTCCATCTTGAGAATGCAGACCTTTAAGATTTTTCATGAGTTGAGTTACAAATAGTTGAGGACTAGAAACGGGTCTTATGACTTATTCCGCAAATCCGCCCTTATCCTCTTTTGCTGTTTGTGTTGAAACTTGGGTTGATATAAATGAATTAGTTTCAGTGGATTAAGATAATGTTACGGAATTCATTGCAGATTTGAGAAAGCATTTGGCTAGCCTGTAGTGCCCTTTGGACTTTTCACAGTAAACCTGCTAAATAATTTTGGTCCATCATTTAAACAGAGTTTGTCTGAAGTAGCTTGATACGCAAATCTAAGCTTGTGTTATACTACAGAAAATGCTTTCTGGCAATACTGTTGCTTCCTTATACAGGTGTGCCGTTTAACGTCCATGGCAGAGGGCTTAAAAATTATAATAAATTATGAGGGGGGGGATCTATCCTTTAACTCTAGACATCAAAACGGCAAAGACACTACAGCGCTGCCCGATAGATGTTACAGTATACAGTACTGTACTGAACTCTAATAATTATAATACAGTTCTATGTTAATTGCTTATTTAAGCATCTTGCTGTAGTTTCTGTAATTGCTGCTTTAGTGTCGTGACTACGTCTGTTCTGCACACTAGTTCCCAGCATGCTTCACTCTGGCTATGTCACACATGGTTTTTTGGTCACCCTCTTGATGCGTGCTAGAGCATGGTTTAGCGTACTGCACATGGTCATGGTACAGAGCAGTCACGTTACTTAAACAAACCACACTTTGGGGGTCAAACGTGCTCAGGCACGGTACGAATCGTACGAGTCTGATCTTGTAAGGTCTGGTCAGCGTCCATTTCAATCAACACCTGTTTCACGGAACGTAATGCGGACGGTGCATACCTGTATTGGAATACTTGGTTGGGTGTTGTCCCTTCTTCACACTCATACCATTTTAAGAATGTTGATGTTTGACAGTGGCATTGGGTTCCTGACTAGAAACTTCACCAAGATGTTTGAGAACTATGGATTAAGCTCGCTCTTGCAGACTGATGCAGTTCTTTTTTTCTGTCTTCTCCAGGGTCTGCCCAATGACAGGTGGAGAATTTCCTTCCTCAACGAATCGTATGAACTGTGTGATACTTATCCCACATTGCTGGTGGTCCCAGCCAAAGCCACAGATGAGGATTTGCGGAGGGTAGCCACGTTCCGCTCTCGTTGTCGTATACCGGTGAGAATAAGTTCCAATCACTCAGCCATGTCAGGTCTTGATATAGCTAGATTTATAGCCATACACATAGGTTGCAGGGTCTGAGAGCATATGGAACATGCTAAGAGCTTAACTACAAAATAATTAAATCTAACAGGCGAGGTACTTCTATAGATTATACATTGCCCGGCCTAAAACAAAAGGTCAACACCTGGATTTAACTAAGCAAATAGTAAATAGTTTTTAAAAAAGAGCCTCCCATCGGGTAATTACTGCATTGTTGGTTATGTTTTAGCTGGCAACAAGGGATTTAACGCTAACTGATGCAGTGAGTAGCTTCTCATTTGTGGATCTTTTTTTGAATTTGGGAATCTTTGGGATGTGCTGGAGAAGACTTTCTGCAGTGGTCCAAATCTCCAGTCATCAATACAAGATCTTGGGGAAGAAATTAATGCAACTCTGGACAGAAATAAATGTTGTGACACTGCAAAAGCAGTTCTGTCCAGAGTTTTATTAATTGTTTGCCAAGATCTTGTATTGATGAGAGAGATTCTCAATGGGGTTTAGGTCTGGACTGGTGGCCAATCCATGTGTGAAAATGATGTCTCATGTTCCCTGAACCACTTTTCACAATTTGAGCCTTCTGAAACAGATTACCATCTTTTCCATGACCACAGGATGTGTCGATATGGTTGTTTAACAAATGAGAAGCTACTCACTGCATCAGTTAGGGTTAAATAACTTGTTGCCAGCTGAAACATAATCACCAATCACCAAAGTAATTATCTAATGGGAGGGTCTTTTTTCACTATTTAACTATTTGCTTAAAGTTACCATACAGCATACAGTTACCATAATCCATGAATAACAAATGACCACAGAAAAAAACCTCCAATATGTCTCAGAAAAAGCAACAGAAAAAATGATTCTTGACATTTTGTTGAGTGACTTGCATTCATCTCAACACCTTTTATACATTAGAGTCCACAATGGTGTTTGAGGTCCTAAAAAAAGCTAATTGCATGTCATCTTCATGAATAAACCTATTCTAGCCCTTTTGCTTGCTTACCGATGAGCCATATCAGTAGTCAAAACACCTCACCCGTCAGATGTTTGCTTATAAAAATATGTTGGATCCCAAGCCACACTGGCATACTGGGGAATGAAAAAGCAGGCAGGGCAGCCTGGTTATACACCATGGTTATACGACCAATGGACGTCAAGCTACCAGCTGTAGACATCAAACCATCCATACAATCATACATTAAAAGCCTGTGGCAGCGCGTGTGGGAATGTCAGAAAACCAATCAACTGGAGAAGATAAAGCCCTTCTAAACTGACCCACCAGAACCGGGGAGAACCCCCATCAACTTATGATGGGTGTTTTACTGAAAACACGATAAAGCATATAATTTCAGAGTGTAGAAAATACAAAGAGGTTACAAGCAAACTAGAAAAATACTGGAGCACCTAAACTGCGTTCTAAATCCCGAGCTTCCTTGACACCATAGGAATTAAGTCCCAGCTGTGACTTTGCCATAAATAAACAAGAACGACACTAAACTTTGTGCCATGACTAAAGCCGAAAGGTAATTCATGGCGTTAAAGCTGAAAGAAACAAACAAATCGATGAGCCAGCCATCTCTTTTTCACCATTTTCCCAACGTCTACAAACCAAGTTGCTTTGAAGGATGAATCAAATTTCATTCCAAAATCCTGATATTTAATTATCTCTATGTCTATGTGTCTGTCTAGCTCTATGTCTGTGTCTATTAAGTTGTGTAGATTTCTTCAAAACCACAGACAGCAATCAGCTTCCCCTTCTACTTTGCTAATGTCCATTTTCTCAACATAAATATAATATATGTAGATATAACTTTCCTGGGAATCTCCCACCTCACTGTGCAGCTCTGCTGCATCTCTTTGTGAAGTCTGTCCTATCGAGTGACTGCACTATCTGCCTGTCCTAACTCGGAGTTGCTATTTTTGTTGTAGTGAGCACTTATGAATTCTGGTGTGTGCAGGTGTTATCATGGATTCACAGAGAGAAGCAGGCAGTGATAATGCGCTGCAGTCAGCCTCTGGTGGGAATGAGTGGTAAGCGCAACAAAGATGATGAGCGCTACCTGGAGATCATCCGTGAGACCAACAGCACTCCCAAACTCACAATCTACGATGCTAGGCCCAACGTTAACGCCGTGGCTAATAAGGTGAGGCAGCTGAGTTGGTTTAGGGGTTCGGGTCAGTGGCAAACGGGGATCGTATGATCAACTTTGGAACTGTTTTATACAGTGCTACCTGAGTACTTGTCGTTAGTTCATTCCAGACGTCACGTCGAGTGCTGAAAACCACAAGAACTGAGAGAATATTTTCCATAAGGAATAATGTCAACTAAATGAATCTTTTCCAGACCACCAGAAATCCATATTACATAAGGCGTTATATGCGTTAATGGAGTTGTATTGTATATTTAAACATGATATACAGACAAAACTAAAGATAATTAGATGAAATACAAGCACTATCATTTATTATAAATGCATTAAGCGCTGTCATGGGTCTTACCATTTTTCTTTTTGGTTGGCTGTTGTCACTAACCTTCTTAGGACCCATGGTGACTTGTTAGCACTAAGAATGTATGTATAAATAAAAAAAAACAATGTTTGCAGTGGAGCTTTACACTGAGAGAGATCTATTGTGAGACTGACATTACCATAGTCACATAGATTTTTTTTTTTTATGCTATTGTAATGTGAATAGGATTTTTTCATAAGAAAACTTCATTTTTTGATCTACACAGCGTCCCTAATGCCACCACATTTTTAATTTATGGAAATTCACAATAATTACAAAAAATACAGCAATGTGCTATTACAACTCTGTGTTAAGAGGAAGATATGATAGACCTGATACTGTTGTTGGGCAGCCAGATGGAGTGAATGTGAACCAGTTTATAAAGTGGGGCAAAAAAGTATTTAGTCAGCCACTGACTGTGCAAGTTCTCCTACTTAGAAAGATGAGACACTTCAACTATGAGAGACAAAATGAGAAGAAAAAATTCAGGAAATCATGTTGTAGGATTTTTAAAGAATTTAATTGGTGGAAAATAAGTATTTGGTCACTCACAAACAAGCAAGATTTCTGGCTCTCACAGACCTGTAACAACTTCTTTAAGAAGCTCTTCTGTCCTCCATCGTTACCTGTATTAATGGCACCTGTTTGACCTCGTTATCTGTATAAAAGACACCTGTCCACAGCCTCAAACAGTCAGACTCCAAACCCGACCATGGCCAAGACCAAAGAGCTGTTGAAGGACACCAGGAAGCAAATTGTAGACCTGCACCAGGCTGGGAAGAGTGAATCTACAATAGGCAAGCAGGTTGGTGTGAATAAATCAACTGTGGGAGCAATTGTAAGAAAATGGAAGACATACAAGACCACTGATAATCTCCCTTGATCTGGGGCCCCACGCAAGATCTCATCCCGTGGGGTCAAAATAATCATGAGAACGGTGAGCAAAAATCCCAGAACTACATGGAGGGAACTGATGAATGGTCGCGCACCCTGCAGAGAGCTAGGACCCAAAGTAACAAGGCTACCATCAGTAAACACACTACGCCGAGAGGGACTCAGATCCTGCAGTGCCAGGCGTGTCCCCCTGCTTAATCCAGTACATGTCCAGGCCCGTCTGAAGTTTGCCAGAGAGCATATGGATGATCCAGAAGAGGATTGGGAGAATATCATGTGGTCAGATGAAACTAAAATAGAACTTTTTGGTAAAAACTCAACTCGTCGTGTTTGGAGGAAGAAGAATGCTGAGCTGGATCCCAAGAACACCATACCTACTGTGAAGCATGGGGGTGGAAACATCATGCTTTGGGGCTGTTTTTCTGCAGAGGGGACAGGACGACTGATCCGTGTTAAGGGAAGAATGAACGGGGCCATGTATCGTGAGATTTTAAGCCAAAACCTCCTTCCATCAGTGAGAGCACTGAAGATGGAACGTGGCTGGGTCTCCCAGCATGACAGTGATCCCAAACACACCACACGGGCAATGAAGGAGTGGCTTCAGAAAAAGCATTTAAAGGTCCTGAAGTGAGTTGAAAGTCCGTGTTGCCCCAAAACATCACTGCTCTAGAGGAGATCTGCATTTAGGAATGGGCCAAAATACCAGCTACAGTGTGTGCCAACTTGGTGAAGACTTACAGGAAATCTTTGACCTCTGTCATTGCCAACAAATGTTATGTTGCAAAGTATTGAGTTCAACCAAATTTATTAACCAAATACTTATTTTCCACCATAATTAACAATTAAATTCTTTGAAAATCCTACAATGTGATTTCCTGGATTTTTTTTTCTCTCTCATCTTTCTAACTAAATACTAAAAAACTTAATACTGACTAAATACTTTTTTTCCCTACTGTATAGTTATAGGTAAGAAGTGTAATACAGATAATGGGTGGACAATCAAAGGAGTACTATTTACAATAGTTCGGAACATCAAACCAATTTAAATATTAGTCAAAGACAAGACAATTTAACACAAAATGCAGTTTTTAAATGATGGTGTTTATTATTAAGAGAGGAAAAAATCCAAACCTACATGGCCCTGTGTGAAAACCTAATAACTGGTTGGGCCACCTTTAGCAGCAACAACTGCAACCAAGCGTTTGCAATGAGTCTTTTACAGTATTGTGGAGGACTTTTGGCCACTCATCTTTGTAGAATTTCACGAACAAATGGCCGGACATTCTCCTTAGGATTTTTGGTAGACAGCAGAATTCATAGTTCCATTTATCACAGCCCAGTCTTCCAGGTCCTGAAGCAGCAAAACAGCCCCAGACCATCACACTACCACCACCATATTGTACTGTTGGTATAATGTTCTTTTTCTGAAATGCTGTGTTACTTTTACACCAGATGTAATGGGACACACACCTTCCAAAGAGTTCAACTTTTGTCTCATCAGTCCACAGAATGTTTTCCAAAAAGTCTTGGGGATCATCAAGATGTGTTCTGGAGCTTTAAAGTTCTTTTTGCTCAGCAGTGGTTTTCGTCTTGGAACTCTTCCATGAAGGCCATTTTTGCCCAGTCTCCTCCTTATGGTAGAGGCATGAACACTGACCTTAACTGAAACAAGTGAGGCCTGCAGTTCTTTGGATGATGATGTGGGGTTTTTGTGACCTCTTGGATGAGGTGCTCTTGGCATAATTTTGGTCGGCCGGCCACTCCTGGGAAGGTTCACCACTGTTCCATGTCTTCGCCATTTGTGGATAATGGCTCTCACTGTGGTTTGCTGGAGTCCCAAAGCTTGAGAAATGGCTTTATAACCCTTTCCAGGCTGATAGATCTTAATTACTTTCTTTCTCAATTGTTCCTGAATTTCTTTGGATCTCGGCATGATGTGTAGCTTTTAAGGATCTTTTGGTGTACTTCACTTTGTCAGGCAGGTCCTGTTTAAGTGATGTCCTGATTGACAACAGGTGTGGCAATAGCCAGGCCAGGGTGTGGCTAGAGACAGTGAACTCAAGTGTGATAAACCATAGTTGTGTTTTAACAAGGGGGGGGGCGATCACTTTTTCACACAGTTCCATGTAGGTTTGGATTTATTTCTCCCTTAATAATAAAAACCTTCATTTAAAAACTGCATTTTGTGTTTACTTGTGTCATCTTTGACTAATATTTAACTTGGTTTGATGCTCCGAAACACTTAAGCATGACAAAGATGCAAAAAAAATAGGAAATCAGGAAGGGGCAAACACTTCTTCACACCACTGTACTTACAATAGGGCAGGCACATGCACTCATAAATGGCATTTACAGCTTGTTACAGATAGGCAGTGGAAAGTAACTTAAAGACTAAACTCATTAACAGAGTTAAACAGTCTCTAGTCCAAATGTGAACAAACGAGCAAGAGAACACACAAATACCCACACAAACACACAGGAATGACAAATTTCCTATTCTTAAACTCCTGCCTCTGCACGTGGAACTGCACTATTGAATTGTTAAGACCTCGGATGTTAAAGCCAACAGGCATTGTTTGGATGGTTGTTAAATGTATGTAATTTCAATAAAGGGATTAGGAGGGAAAAAAAACTTTTGTGAAATGTAGATCAGACTTAATCCTTGTAAATATTGAGTTGTGCAGTGACAATGTAATATTCATTCTTGCATATCTTTGTAATCGCCTAATCTCCTCTTGCAGGTAATACATGTCAGCTCAGTAATGATGTATAGATCAGCTGTTTGTGTGCTGCAGTCAGCAAAAGGCGTGTTTAGCTCGTAAAGCACACGTAATAAGAGCCGTTCTAATGAATGTTTCATAACTTCATATATGTGCTGATCCCTTTATTTGTTGGATGTTTGTTGTAAGGCTGCTAATTGCCACCTTAAAACCATCTGGGCCTCTGTGGGCATGGAAAGTCCCAAGCAAATGCACATTTTATTTAGCTTTTCCATTATTTTAATTGTACAGTTACTATCGGTTGTATTCAGATTTCAGGGAGAGGTTTTAATTTTGAGATACAAGAGACAGGGCCTTGAGTGAATGGAGCTGCTCGTTGTGCATGTCAGTGTTTGGGTCCATTAAATATCATAGATGTGTTCTGTTTTGTTCTCATCTCATTTGTAGGGGTGTGGGTTTGGTCTGCTTGATTGGTTACTCATCTCATCATCAGATATAACAGAAGAGGTAGAGTAGCAAACAGAAATAGTGCAGCTAGTGTGTGCTTGTGTCACAACAGCTGTAACTGCCTGAAATGAAGCACTAATATGGCACCGGTGTAGATCATCACCCAATCTTAATCCACTCACTGAGCATTCTGACAAGGACTGTACCGAGTTACTCATTTTACTCACTTCTGTGCACATGTGTGGAGTCATAGTGAGCATGCTGTCCTGCCCTTGACTATGAAACGTTCACTGCGTCCATTGAGCCTTTATCTTTGCACCCTAGGCCACAGGAGGGGGTTACGAGGGTGAAGATGCTTATCAGAATGCTGAGCTGGTCTTCCTGGACATCCACAACATCCACGTTATGAGAGAGTCACTGAAGAAGCTGAAGGACATTGTTTATCCCAATGTAGAGGAGTCTCACTGGCTCTCCAGCCTGGAGTCCACTCACTGGCTGGAGCACATTAAGGTAGAGTCTAAGTGCGCATTAATATTGATTGGGGCTTTATGGTAGATATAACAGTTTGAAAAAGATTTATCTGCTTCGGTATGCGATTTTAAAAAGTCCAAAGGCTATTTCATTTGCACTTTCTGGGCTGTGTTCAGAGTTTAGTTATGAGCGTTTAGTGGGGAGTTAATAACCAAATTGTGCACTTTGTTATTCACAGTTCTAACCTTTACCCTGTCATCTATGGGTTCTGTTGTAGAGAGACATGTTGTGGTTTATCTAGGGATGGGTGATGTGGTTAAAATATTACATCATGATAATTAGACATTTTCACGTTAGACGATATTTATCACATTACATGTGCTCGCAGACAAAATGCATAAGAAGTGACTGTTTCTTAAAAATTACTATTGTTATTATTCCATACTTAGTAAAGTGATTTTTGTTCAAAATGTACTGCACTACATCCAATTAAGCAGGACTAAATCCACTCTTTATAATAAAACATGCAGTTTTTCAGTGTTCCTTAAGCACTGATTATGCTCAGAAAAGCATATCGTCTATCACAATAACAAAATGTATCATAATACGATAAAATAGTCATATTGCCCACCCCTAGGTTAATCACTGGTCATATTTTGTCGTTGAATGGCCATTGATGCTGAAGAATGCCGTTAAATAAACTAAATAAACAAACAAACAAATCACCTCCGTTGTGATGAAAACGTTACAAGTATTTCTGGTGCAGACAATTGTGTAATTAAGCAAATAGGGTCCTTCTGTGTGCAGTTAGTGTCATATGATCTCATCTCATTCTGAAAGGTACCAGAGTTTGAGAGAATTCCGACACAAGACTTATGAACTCGAAATCGAAACCAATTCAGGGCAAAAACAAGCGTCCATATACAGTGGTGCTTAAGTTTGTGAACCCTTTAGAATTAAAAAAAAAGAAAAAGTCCTGAAAATAGATAAGGAGAACCCAGTTAAACAAATGAGACAAAATATTATTAGTTCTTAATTTGTTTACAGTCCTGCACACCGGCTTGGAGGAATTGTAGCCCATTCCTCCTTACAGAACAGCTTCAGCTCTGGGATGTTGGTGGGTTTCCTCACATTAACTCCTCACTTCAGGTCCTTCCACAACATTTCTATTGAATGAAGGTCAGGACTTTGACTTGGCCATTCCAAAACATTAACTTTATTCTTCTTTAACCATTCTTTGGTAGAACGACTTGTGTGCTTTGGCTCGTTGTCTTGCTGCATGACCCACCTTCTCTTGAGATTCAGTTCATGGACAGATGTCCTGACATTTTCCTTTAGAATTCTTTGATATAATTCAGAATTCATTGTTCCATCAATGATGGCAAGCCGTCCTGGCCCAGATGCAGCAAAAAATTCTAAACCATGATACTACCACCACCATGTTTTACAGATGGGATAAGGTTCTTATGCTGGAATGCAGTGTTTTCCTTCCTCCAAACATAACGCTTCTCTTTTAAACCAAAATGTTCTATTTTGGTCTCATTTGTCCACAACATTCTTCCAATAGCCTTCTGGCTTGTTCTTTTTGGAGAGCTGTGTCTTTCTCCTTGCAACCCTGCCATGCATGTGGTCAGATGAAACCAAAATAGAACTTTTTGGTAAAAACTCAACTGGAGGAAGAATGCCGAGTTGCATCCCAAGAACATCATACCTACTGTGTAGCATGGGGGTGGAAACATCATGCTTTGGGGCTATTCTGCAGAGGGGACAGGACGACTGATCCATGTTAAGGAAAGAATGAACGGGGCCATGTATCGTGAGATTTTAAGCCAAAACCTCCTTCCATTAGTGAGAGCATTGAAGATGGAACGAGGCTGGGTCTTCCATCATGACAATGATCCCAAACACATTACTCGAGCAACGAAGGAGTGGCTCTGTACAAAGCATTGTCTCCAGTCTCCAGACCTCAACCCCATAGAACAGTTGTGGAGGGAGTTGAAAGTCTGTGTTGCCCAGCGACAGCCCCAAAAACATCACTGCTGTAGAGGAGATCTGCATAGAGGAATGGGCCAAAATACCAGCTACAGTGTGTGCCAACCTGGTGAAGACTTACAGGAAACGTTTGACCTTTGCCATTGCCAACAAAGGTCATGTTACAAAGTATTGAGTTGAACTTTTGTTATTGACCAAATATTTATTTTCCACCATAATTTTCAATTAAATTCTTTAAAAATCCTACAATTTGATTTCCTGGATTTTTCTCATTTTGTCTCTATGTAATGTAAATGTCTCTCATAGTTGAAGTGTACTTATGATGAAAATTACAGACCTCTCTCATCTTTCTAAGTAGGAGAACTTTCACAGTCAGTGGCTGACTAAATACTTTTTTGCCTCACTATAATAGGTTTAAATGGAAAGAAAAAAGCTTAACATTCAAATGATTCTTTTTTTTCACCATTTTGGAATCGAATCGGTAAGAACTGGAATTGATAAGCAGAATCAGAATCGATAAAATGCAACCCTTCCTAACGTACATCTAACGCAGCTGCTTAGCCAGCCTGGGGTCATTGTAAGGTTGTTTTGAACTTATATGTTCATTTATATTCATAGACACATTTTTATTTATGTATTATTTATAAATGTGTCTATATGTTTTTTCAGTAGGGATGAAGTTGTGAAAGTGGTTCTAGGCCATTGCCGTAGCTTCTTTGTGTAAACCAAATACAATTTATCATTATATGTGGATTTGTGACTTTAAATGTAAACTTGAATCATTTAAAATGCAAAATTTTAAATGTGGTTTAAAACTGAAAGTGGCTTGCTCTGCTCTGACCTCTGTATGTTTTCCTACTGCAGCTGGTGCTGTCGGGAGCAATTCAGGTAGCGGATAAAGTGTGTTCAGGGAACTCGGTGGTGGTGCACTGCAGTGACGGCTGGGACCGCACAGCTCAGCTCACCTCTCTGGCCATGCTGATGCTGGACTCGCACTACCGCACACTCAGGGGCTTCCAGGTGCTGCTCGAGAAGGAGTGGATCGGCTTCGGACACAAGTTCGCCTCGGTGTGTATGAGCAATTTTGGCATTTTTACCTTCTATTAGTGCTGCACAATTAGTCACCATTTTAATTTGTTGTTAGCTTTGCTTAATTGGGCAAATAACTGCGATATTAGTGTTCTTGGCTGTAGATTGCATCACGGGTAAGATTGGGTTTGTGTGACTGATGCATTAAATACTTCCTGGTTTATATGCTTTAAGTGAGTGTATATTCATCAGTGTTCTTCATGCAAATGTATTCAGTTGAAGGAATATAGGCTTACAGTGGTGCTTGAAAATTTGTGGACCCTTTAGAATTTCTATATTTCTGCATAAACATTACCTAAAACATCATCAGATTTTCACACAAGTCCTAAAAGCAGATAAAGAGAACCCAGTTAAACAAATGAGACAAAAATATTATACTTGGTCATTTATTTATTGAGGAATAAATAACTGCGGCAATAACTGCGACTAAACGTTTCCTGTAACTGCTGATCAGTCCTGCACACCGGCTTGGAGGAATTTTAGCCCATTCCTCCGTACAGAACAGCTTCAGCTCTGGGATGTTGGTGGATTTCCTCACATTAGCTGCTCGCTTCAGGTCCTTCCACAACATTTCCATTGGATTAAGTTCAGGACTTTGACTTGGCCATTCCAAAACATTAACTTTGTTCTTCTTTAACTATTCTTTGGTAGAACGGCTTGTGTGCTTAGTGTCGTTGTCTTGCTGCATGACCCACCTTCTCTTGAGATTCAGTTCATGGACAGATGTCCTGACATTTTCTTTTAGAATTCTCTGATATAATTCAGAATTCATTGTTCCATCAATGATGGCAAGATGTCCTGGCCCAGATGCAGCAAAACAGGCCCAAACCATGATACTACCACCACCACGTTTCACAGATGGGATAAGGTTCTTATGCTGGAATGCAGTGTTTTCCTTTCTCCAAACATAATGCCTTTCTTTTAAACCAAAAAAGTTCTATTTTCAAGAAAGTTCTAAGTTCATCTGTCCACAAAACATTCTTCCAATAGCCTTCTGTCCTTCTTGTCTTAGCAAACTGCAGACGAGCAACCATGTTCTTTTTGGAGAGCAGTGGCTTTCTCCTTGCAACCCTGCCATGCACACCATTGTTGTTCAGTGTTCTTCTGATGGTGGACTCATGAACATTAATATTAGCCAATGTGAGAGAGGCCTGTTGCTTAGAAGTTACCCTGGGGTCCTTTGTGACCTCGCCAACTATTACACACCTTGCTCTTGGAGTGATCTTTGTTGGTCGACCACTCCTGGGGAGGGTAACAATGGTCTTGAATTTCCTCCATTTGTACACAATCTGTCTGACAGTGGATTGGTGGAGTCCAAACTCTTTAGAGATGGTTTTGTAACCTTTTCCAGCCTGATGAGCATCAACAACTTTTTTTTTTTTCTGAGGTCCTCAGAAAAAGATGTTTTGGGTCATATTCATGCAGAAATATAGAACATTCTAAAGGGTTCACAAACTGCCAAGTACCACTGTATATGGCACAGTGTAAAAAACAAGGCTGTCTGCTGTTGCAGTAAAACAATAAAGCTCTTTTTCTTCAGTTAGCTAAATATTTGTGTTAAATGATCTATTAGTAACTTGTTTTATCTGTGTCTCAAAGTACAGTCCATGTTTTGACTTAACATTCAGTGTGAAAGCATAAAATGACCTTGACTGGGATCTGCTTTGTGTTCACGGAAGAATTGTCTGCTTTCTGTATGCAAATGTACAGAGAATCGGCCATGGAGACAAAAATCATGCGGATCAGGACAGGTCGCCTATATTTGTGCAGTTCATAGACTGTGTGTGGCAGATGACCAAACAGGTAAGAGCTTAGACCTTCAGTGCAGTAATGGAAATAAAAAAGCCTTTGTGAATTCTGACATGATTGATGTATATTTCCAATGCTCTTAAATAATAATTCCCGTACTTGTGTGTATTAATTACGATGAAAAGCTTAATTGAGCAAGCTTAGGGTGATAGTGGCAAGGGACTCCCTTAAACTTAAGAAAGGTAGAAACTTTTGGAGGGCCAAGACTCAAAAAGGGACCCAACCCTCTTTAGCTGTTATGTCTAAGAATTAAACTAAGTAAACTAATTAATATGTTACTAGTAATGGTTTACATACACAGAAGCTAAATATAAACATTAAAGGAGAACATTTTAAAGTAATATAATACATATATAGACTAGAATAAATTACCATGATAACTTGCACCATCAGTGGCTGACTAAATACTTTTTTTGCCCCACTGTATTTATTGTCCGTTTTTAATCTACCTTTGTTATTGTACTTGAATCAAGCACAATGCACTTCTTGTATAAAGGGTGCTCTGTGTATGTAAAGATAATTATTTATATAATAATAATATTAAAGTTATTATTATTACTTGCTACTTTAGTAGTGTTCTGTGTATTTAGTAAACACCTGTGTTCTTCCGACAGTTCCCAACAGCCTTTGAGTTTAACGAGCGCCTTCTGATAACCATCTTGGATCACCTATACAGCTGTCGCTTCGGCACATTCCTGTACAACTGCGAGAGTGCCCGAGAAAACCACGTGAGAAAGCCCAAACACACACACCATATGATGTATGGTTTCTTATGGTACCGTTTTGACGAATGCCTTTTAAGGGAATTCTCTGCATGAATTCATGGGAGTTTTGCATCAGCTTCATCAACAGATCATAGCAGTCCCTTGCATTTAGGAGACTGTGGACTTCATTGGCTTTGCCCCCCACCCCCTCTCTCTTTGCTCATTGTGTGAAGTAGAGCATGAGGATTGTAAGTGAGGGGACGCTTCAGTGGGCCTGAGCGGCAGCAGAGTGCACTTAAGAGAGATGAACCGGTGATTGTGTGGCCCACAGAGCCGTATACAACAATAACTCGGGCTCACCTCAATTTATGTGATCATCACAATGACTCTCCTGGCCTCTTTAACAGGCTCACAAGTGTTGGAGATTGACACACTGCGCTGTTTGGCTTTAAAGCACTGATACTGGAATGGTCAAATCACATTCTTACTGATACAAGCGTTTAACATGTAGATGCACAGTTACTGATGTCACACTGAAGGTCTGCTGATCCCTCATGAAAAGGGACCATCGCTGACCATACTCTCACAGGCCTTTTTATTAGATACATTTAACAGACGCCCTTATCCAGAGCGACTTACAATTGGTACAGTCTTACAATCCAAGCAATTGCTCAAGGACCCAACAGTGGCAGCTTGGCAGAGGTGGGATTTGAACCCTGGACCTTCTCCATAGTCCAGTACCTTAACCGCTAGGCTACCACAGTCCCATCAGCAACTCTGTGCATTTAGATATGTAGACATGGTCAAGACGACCTGCTGAAGTTCAAAGCATCAGAAAGGGGAAGAAAGGTGATTTTAAAGAGAGCATGGTTGTTGGTGCTCGATGGGATGGTCTGAGTATTTCAGAAACTGCTGATCTGCTGGGGTTTCCATGCACAGCCATCCCTAGCATTACAGAGAAAGGTCTGAAAAAGAGAGAATATCCAGTGAGTGGAAGTTCTTGTTGATACCAGAGGTCAGAGGAGAATGACCAGGTTGGTTCGAGCAGATAGAAAGACAACAGTTACTCAAATAACCACTCATTACAACAAGGTGCCACTCCTGTCAGCTAAGAACTTCCAACTAAGGCTACAGTTCGCACAGGCTCGCCAAAATTATGCAATAGAAGATTGGAGAAACGTTGCTTGGTCTGATGAGTCTCGGTTTCCTCTGCGACAGTCTGATGGAAGGGTCAGAATTTGGCGTAAGGAACGTGAGGAACTGCCTGATATCAGTGGTTCAGGCTGGTTGTGGTGGTGTAATGGTGTGGGGGATATGTTCTTGGCACACGGTCGCCCCTTAATACCAGTTGGGCGTTTAAACACAACAGCCTACCTCAGTGTTTGGCTGGCCATGAGCACCCCGTTATGACCACAGCATGCTATCTTCTCTGTGCCATGTCCCTAAGCTCAAATTATTAAATTAAACTGGTTTCTTGAACATGACTGAGATCACTGACTGAAATGGCCTCCACAGTCGCCAGATCTGAATCCAATAGAGCAGGTCTGGGATGTGGTGGAACAGGAGATTCGCTTCATGGATGTGCAGCCGACAAATCTGCAGCACCTGTGTGATGCTATCATGTCAATATGGACCAAAATCACAAAGAATTAAGGTAGTCATGAAGGCAAAAGGGGATCCAACCCAGTACTAGCAAGGTGTACCTAATGAAGTGGCTGGTAAATGTGTATATTATTCATAGGGTAGTTTTCCATGACACTAACAGAGCTGTGGCCACTTTTAGACCATCAGAGTCAACTTCTGGAACGTTTCTCCACCAAGTAGTATAGGATCAGTAGTGGTCCTTTTCCAGTGATGGGTCTTATTAATTTTACAAAATGCACGTGATCAGTGACAATGTTCTAGCAAATGTGATGCCCTCAATGAGATGGCTGGGATCCCTAAAAAATGACCCTTAATGGTTCTTGTTTTTCAGAACGTCCGAATAAAGACGGCGTCTCTATGGTCTCTCATAAACAGCGAGTTGTCTTTGTACGTGAACCCCTTTTTCACACCAGATTCCGGCCGTGTTCTTTACCCTGTAGCCAGCATGCGCCACCTAGAGCTCTGGGTAAATTATTACATCCGGTGGAACCCTCGAATTCGGCACCAGGTACGTACATAAAAATTGATACATTATCTTCAGTACTGTGCAAAAGTCTTAGGCCAACATTATATTAATTATGTCAATACCTTAGCAATGGTAGACTAACTATATTGATCAGGAGTGGTCTTTTTGGAAGGGTAGCAGCCAAGAGACCACTTTTTCAGAGGGGGACAGGGCGAAAGGGCTAAGATGTACTATACACTCACAAAGATTGGAATGAAGATCAGTCCAAAAGAGTATAATCCAAGTTTGAAAATTGTGTGTCCGAGCATTGACAGTATGTTTTATATGGTCAGTATACCATTACTAAAAACAACAAATCTAATGGTGGCCAAAGACTTTTGCACTGTGTTTAGGTGGTAGCCACATGGCTGTTTGGTACATTTGTATGCTAATGCATTTCTGAGCAAACAAGGTGCTTTTGGGGTGGGAAATGTGTGCGTGCCTGTTTGTGTCCTCTTTTCCATGTCTTTGTTATTGCCTTTGGGAGTGTGTGTTTTTAACATGTCCCACCCTCTCAGATTTAGTGGTGCAGAAAATCCTCTTTCCCCAGTTTAATTACGTCCTGGCTGGCGCGACTGAGAGCTGCTGCTCATGCTGCCTTATCTCCACAACAGCGACAAGCCACACACACTCACCCAGTGTGTCATAGAGAGTGTTCAGTAAGCACGATAGGACTGACATGACTGAGCCTTAAACAGCCAGTGTCATTGTTCTAATGCTTTGGATTGATCAAGTGACCACTTTAGTGTCACTAAAGCATGCTGCAGCACATTCAATTACTCATTTCAATAATGTTAAGTATTCGTATGTAGATGCTTAGTTTGCGTTTACCTCATTTGCCTTATTTTTTCCAATTTCCATTTCAAAATCGCTTTATTGATTGCTTGTACAGCCCTGACGATCAAGCAAGCATTGTAATATGAGGCATTTCTTTTCTCAGCAATATTACTGTATTGGTCTGCCCTCTGCTGATTGAGGGGCGTATTGCAGCAATGATATAAAACCTGACTTGGCTGTGCTTGGGAAGGACAAGATTTGCATTTACTGGTTTTTCTGTGATTTTATTTCTGTCCGGATTGGCCACATCACACATCAGTGTTTCTGTCCCGCCACCCCTGATAAACGTCCTGGCAGGATAATTTTAAACCCGTCTGTAGGCACATCTTCGTAATTTTTATAGACAGAAGGCACCTTGTGCCGAACAAATAAAACAAACCCCTGCTAATTGCTGAAGGCCTTCTTGCGTGTGAGTCCAAGTCAATCAGAGACATTCCCAAATCTACAAATGGAGGCTTTAAAAAGAGTCACTGCATTTCTTTGGATTGGGTTTTGGAAGAACTTTATTTTTTTTGTTTATTTTTTTTTTTTAACTACAGGTGTGCACCATCTAATGTCCGTCCATTCAACTTGCGTTCGATTTAACGACTGAAGTCTTAAGAATTATAATCGGACATAATCTAAAATCTTGTATAGTCTTTTATATCTCAATTCACGTCTGAATGACAGAAAACTAGCGAACCCTTGTGACACCTGCTGATAGAAAAGAGAATCACTTTCTTGAAAGGAAGTGAAAACTTGTGTGTCGTTCTACTTTGGTTTTTGGTAAGTGTTTCAAGTTTTATTAAGTTTAAGATACAAAGATACAAATTGATATTGTACAATACAGCACTGTACTAAATGCTTTCATATTAAATTAATGTAATATTATTGTTTAAAATAAAACTAAACTACAATGTGACTATGGTGATGTCTGGGTGACGTCCATTTCGGTTAACATCATGTTTCACAGAACGGGATGTGGATAGTGACGTCACATACAGTGGTGCTTGAAAGTTTGTGAACCCTTTAGAATGTTCTATATTTCTGCATAAATATGACCTAAAACATCATCAGATGTTTAGCTGCAGTTATTGCTGCACAGGGGGGTCACAGCAGATACTGAAAGCAAAGGTTCACATACTTTTGCCACTCACTAATATGTAATATTGGATCATTTCCTCAATAAATAAATGAGCAAGTATAATATTTTTGCCTCATTTGTTTAACTGGGTTCTCTTTTATCTACTTTTAGGACTTGTGTGAAAAAGTCATATTTATGCAGAAATATAGAAAATTCAAGGGTTCACAAACTTTCAAGCACCACTGTATTTGTATATCAAAATCCAGATATTGCCTGCTGATTACAGGGGCAGTTTTAATGTCATTTTATGTTTAAACATGCCCTGTTTATCTTTATGATACATTGCAAATTAGATAAGCAGCATAATTTGAGTGAAATATTGAATATTTGCCAAAATAAATGTAATATTTTAAGAAATAAAATAAACAAAAATCCGAATTTGTGGCATGTTCCCCCATTTGTTGAAATGACAGCGTGTGATGATTATGATCTTCTCCAAGATCCAAACAAACATTTCAGTAGTGCTCAGAGTGGTGGGCCCCACTGTGTGCATACTTTTTCGTTACAAGTTAATTGTGTGTAACGCAAACATCTGGGTCTGTAGAGAATGCAGCCTGTTAGAAACCCACTTGTCCTGTGGGAGTTTGATCCAAATGCAAGCGTTTTATTACTTTATCAATTCAGTCCTCTTGATAAACGGATCCAGTATGAATCGGGCTGTTCTCACCTTTAAATCTGATGTCAAACTAGAAACCTTTTTGCAAAAGAAATCTTTTTTTTGTCTTGACAGCAAAGTCCAGTGGAGCAGCGCTACAAGGAGCTCCTGGCACTCCGGGATCAGTATGTGAAAAAACTGGAGGAGCTCCAGCTGTCCGGCTCGACCCCTTCCTCCACCCACCTGAGCAACAGCTCCACCCCGAACGCTGCTTCGCCAAATCAGCACTTGACCCACCTGCAGACGCCGTTCTGATGTGGCAGGCTCACGCTTAACGCAGGACGTTTTGTACATAGCAATAGTAATAATTACCATAACGCAATTAGTAGTGATGTCCACGATAACCAGTAACTAAAATCTGCAATTATGCAATAATGTCACAGTACTGCCTTCATAGCGCAATAGTCAGTTTGTGGGTGACGCCAAGCCTTAGACACAGCAGCGTGTCTTTACTTAACTGTGGGCTGGAGCTCTTCCTGTGGGACACATTAGCATGGACGTATGAGATGAAGGATTATGGATGAGATGGGTGGCTGTGATGTATGTTGAAGAAGCTGAATTGGAAAAACCAGCGCAGTGTTTTGTAGCATCAGTATGAGCTAGGGATTGGTTGATATAATCGGTAACTGCTTAATGATTGTGATCTTAGAAGTAGGGTCTGAGTTAGGAAGAGCTTTTAGCCTGTTTTTCCACCACATGTTGGGATCCCTTGTCTGTTGTAGACATGGACACCAAGAGTTTGACCATAAAGCATTAGCCTGTAGTAAGATAAGACATTGTGTGAATGTTTTACATTTCAAGCATACACTGCATCGGTTACTCAGAATAGACCTGCCTGCAGTTTGGGAGGACAACCGAGATGCTTTGGGTGCGCTTCAAAGACAGAACCAGGGTTTTGGGGCTGCAAAGACCAGTTCTGTGCCTTTTCTATCTGAGGTGTACTTTCACCTCAGGTAGACATTATCAAGCAAAAATGTTGTTTTTCTGCAGGCGGCATCAGTGGCAGTGAAGGAGATTTCCTTTCGGCTTCCATTTCTGATCGACAGGGTCACTCTCGAGTCACCCCTCACCGGTGACTTTGGGGTTTTGTCTTAATATTTGTAGTACAATCACCAGAGCTACATGTGAGCTAAGCTAAAGCTAGGACTTTGGAAGAAGCTGCCCTCTTGAGCTGTTCCAGACTCAGTTCTACCTGTTGGAAATGCAGATTAAGGCTGGCGTTGAGAAGAACACGTCTGGGAGCAGCTCATCAGGGCACCTCGGTGCCATAACTCATGCTGCCTCGGATGAGCTGACCTTTTGAAGTCTTTGGCCTCAATGAGGAGATGAAGTTTAAATCTGTATTGTGTGGAGAAGAAGAAAAAAAACCAAACACAAACCCTTTTGCTGTTGTTTGTGTTTTTGGGGGTAGGTGGGGAGGCGCAGGGCAGGGGGAGGGGGACTTTTTTTTTATTTTGTACACGCTCCATAACTGTAATTACCTCAACAAAAACCTATTTTACTGTCGGAAGTTCTATTGTTGTAAAATATAATTATTTTATTCAGTGTAAAATTTGACAGTTTTATAAAAAAGCAGAATGCTAAGAAACGTTTTGATTAGTTGAGCTGTTGAAATTTAGTGGGCGTCATATTTCTTTACTGGGCATTTAGAATTGCATTGTAACATTTATAGAGGCGTGAGGACAATGTCAGACTTTCGTTGACACCTAGGGAAGGTTTGTTCTCAGTATCTTTGCTGTGAGTGTGAAACCGAGTGAAGGAATCTGCAATCCTTTGTGCGTGTGTGTGTGTGTGTGTTTTATTTGGGGTATGGCTGGGGGGTGGGGTGATACGGAATTATCTGACATCTTTGTTTCGTGCTTTTTAGGGAACCATATTTTTGTTTCTGTACTCCCTCAAGTATGCTCCACTGTTTAATGGCTGCCTCTTGTTCTGTAAATAATTCTGATTAAATTAATTTAAAGATTTTGACACATGATGACCCTCACCTGTCTTTCAGTCTCTGTCTGTTAAACACTTCAGCTGTCCTGGGGCCGCTTTTTCAAAAGATGTCTGATGAGATTAAAGCAATCTAGTTGGATTAAACTAGAAAAATGGGTTTTTCAAAACGGATAACAAGTCTTTGGATCCTGAAGATTTGGATCTGGATTTCGTAATCCAATCGAACCTTTATCCAGGATTAAATGCTTCAACTGGGTTTTTCAAACCTTGGAAGTAGAAGTCAAGGATACATTTAATACCATATGACAGAATCATTTTTATCCCAACTTGAGTGGTTGGATTAAAGATGGATTGAGAAGGTGTTGAAGATGCACTTTGTACAATAACGTCCCAAAGAAAAACTGATTTAAAACATACTTCTAAAACCACAATTTAATCTTTCATTGTCAGAAATGGTGTTTTGAACTTAGTAAGTTAACAAAACAATCTGTTTTACATGCTGCTCATTTATTTGATGTTGAACTAATTCATTAATTCAGAATTTTAAAGCAGCCTGAACACTTTGGAGTTTAAATAAAACAAATGTAACACCTTTTTTATACAGGTGAAAACATTTCAAAATGTTGTTTGGGTTTTATCAAAACATCAGTTAAGTGAAATCTTTCAGTAAACTTAAATGCACATTTTCCATTTTCTGAAAGTACATTTTAGAAGAAAGAAAATGCAAAAATTTAGTTAGTTAGTTATTTAGTTTTTAAGAAGGGAAATGGGTAATTTAGTCTCCCTCTGCTGAAACAAGGTTAAGGCCCTGTCCACACGAACACGGGTATTTTTTTTAAAACGTAGCTTTTTCTATGCGTTTTGACCGTTCGTCCACACGAAAACGGCGTTTTAGGTCACTGAAAACGGACTTTTTGGAAAACTTCTTCCAGGGTGAAGATTTTCAGAAACTCCGTTTTCAGCGTTGTCGTGTGGACTGGGGAAAACGGAGTTTTTTGCTTGTAACGTCACTTTGTGCGCCGTTATCTCCTTTGTTTACATGAGGCGATTTTGTGCAATAGCGGACGTAGCCAAAATAGTGCCAGCTGTAACACTGCTGACCGAACTTGTTACACATCTACAAATACATTTACAATTATTACTTTTTAATTACACTGAAGAACAGAGGCGTCAGAATGCGCTACGGAGGTCACTGCTGTATCCATTAGTAATGTGTCGGTCGCTACCGATCCGGCTCTAAGAGTCGGCTCTTTGAAATGAACGACAATCAGCCGGTTCCTGATTGTTGGCCGATTTATATATTTTTTAATTTATTGTACATGTGGACAATATTGTACATTCCGACACATTGCTGCTTACTGCACTTCTTGTTAGATGTTAAACTACATTTCGTTGCGTTGTACTTGTACATGTGTAATGACAATACAGTTGAATCTAACCTAAAAAATATATATACATTATATATCGGACCTCTCGTTGGTGGGACCGCTTTGAAAACGAAATGGTTGTTGAAGAAGAATGGCGAGAAAATGTTCGTATGCATAGGACGTCGCTGTTGTCGTTGAGTGAGCTGCTTCGCCGGCATATAGGACTGCTGGTTTGGCACTGCTCTTGACAGCGACTGTGTGCGTTTTTGCGTTTTCATGTGGACGAAGTTTTTTGTTTAAACAGTGCTTGTGTGGACGCGATGTTTTTTATAAACGAATTTGAAAACCCCCGTTTTAGAAAATACCCGTGTACGTGTGGACATAGCCTCAGTTTCTGTAACTCTGAAGTGTACAGCTGGAGAAAACAACTATGTTCTCTGATAAAGTGGTTCATTTAATGTGTTTTTTCATTAACAAAAATTCGATAATATATTTTGTCCAGCAGATGGCCCCCAAGAGGGGTATTAAAAGCACAAACATTTTCACATTTAGAAATCTCTATCCTGCCTTACCAGGATCATCTTTATCCAGTCTGAAAATGTATTGAAAAACTGGGCCAAGGTCCGTGAGATAAATTTGATCTTGGATAGGAAATCAGGGAATCTGATTATCTGGACAATCTGGATCAGGATTAAAAGCTTTGAAAAACTGAGCCCTGGTATCTTTGCAAGCATGGTTGAACTACGTGCAATAATATTGAAAGTTGAAATCTAAACTTAATCTTTCTAGAAAAGCTGATGCGGTGATTCGTGCATTATATATGATTAGCTTGCATTGCACAACACGTTGCATTTAATCATTTAACGAATTAATTCAGACAATTAAATGTAGTGGCATTTCAACTTCGGTGGTCCTTAAGCAAAAGACAGATGCCTTCCAGAAGAAATGGTCTCCATTAATCAATTATACCAATCAATATTCTTACCTAATTTCATTTTATTTTTAGCAGGGATTTTCAGTCTTTTCTGCAAAGGCTGGTGTGGGTGCTGATTGTCATTCTGGAGCCACACCTAATTGTAATTTGAAAACTGATTAAACATGTGGTACCGGGACCAGGTACCAAGTGTAGTTCAGTTATGTTGCCGCAGACTGACCTATGCAGTATACACTCATTAATCACTTTATTAGGTACACCTACTTCTTTCTACACTCTTGTCCAGTTTATCAGAACGACTTACCGTATAGAAGCACTTTGTAGTTCTACAGTTACAGATTGTAGTCCAGAATGTTGTTGGGTTCTCTACATACTTGGTTAGTCCCATTTTACTCTGGTTTCTAATGATCAGGACCACCACAGATCAGGTACTATTTGGGTAGTGGCTCATTCTCGACACTGCGCTGACACTGATGTTGGCCTAAGGCTTTCTTCCTTCACTGGGGGTCATTTAAAAAAGACTGGGAAATTGGACATGGCAAATTGGAAGGGGGGAAAAAGCATATGAAAATGGACTTATCCCAAAGTACGTGTCTCACAAATCTTTACAAATATATTAATTTGTGCAGCTCTGGAAAACTTTGTGTTGTCCTAATTCCCCCTGTGCAGCAATAACTGCAAATAAACGTTTCCTGTAACTGTTGATCAGTCCTGCACACCGGCTTGGAGGAATTTTAGCCCATTCCTCCGTACAGAACAGCTTCAGCTCTGGGATGTTGGTGGGTTTCCTCACATTAGCTGCTCGCTTCAGCTCCTTCCACAACATTTTGATTGGATTAAAGTCAGGGCTTTGACTTGGACATTCCAAAACATAACTTTATTCTTCTTTAACCATTCTTTGGTAGAACAACCTTGTATTGAGTTCGTGGACAGATGTCCTGACATTTTCCTTTAGAATTCTCTGATATAATTCAGAATTCATTGTTCCATCAATGGTGGCAAGCTGTCCTGGCCCAGATGCAGCAAAACAGGCCCAAACCATGATACTACCACCACCATGTTTCACAGATGGGATAAGATTCTTATGCTGGAATGCAGTGTTTTCCTTTCTCCAAACATAACGCTTTTCTTTTATACCAGAAAGTTCTCTTTTGGTCTCATCCGTCCACAAAACATTCTTCCAATAGCCTTCTGGCTTGTCCACGTGATCTTTAGCAAACTGCAGACGAGCAGCAATGTTCTTTTTGGTGAGCAGTGGCTTTCTCCTTGCAACCCTGCCATGCACACCATTGTTGTTCGGTGTTCTTCTGATGGTGGACTCATGAACACTAACGTGTGAGAGAGGCCTTCAGTTGCTTAGAAGTTACGCTGGGGCCCTTTGTGACCTCGCCAACTATTACACGCCTTGCTCAGAGATCTTTCTTGGTTGACCACTCCTGGGGAGGGTAACAATGGTCTTGAATTTCCTCCATTTGTCCACAATCTGTCTGACTGCGGATTGGTGGAGTCCAAACTCTTTATAGATGGTTTTGTAACCTTTGCCAGCCTGATGAGCATCAACAACTCTTTTTCTGAGCTCCTCAGAAATCTCCTTTGTTGATGCTGTGATACATTTCCACAAACGTGTTGTGAAGAGCAGACTTTGACAGATCCCTGGTAAATAAAACAGGGTGCCCACTCACACCTGATTATCATCCCATTGATTGAAAACACCTGACTCTAATTTCACCTTCAAATTAACTGCTAATCCTAGAGGTTCATATAATTCTGCCATTCACTAATATGTAATATTGGATAATTTTCCTCAATAAATAAATGACCAAGTATAATATTTTTGTGTCATTTGTTTAACTGGGTTCTTTTTATCTACTATTAGGACTGAAAATCCAATGATGTTTTAGGTCATATTTATACAGAAATATAGAAGATTCTAAAGGGTTCACAAACTTTCAAGCACCACTGTACCAGGTACCTCTACTATATTGGTGAACTTGGATATGTATTACTGACTGTAGACTGGAGGACTACCACTGGCCAAATGTTCTTTGCATTGCAACATATTTATGACATCTGTGTGGTTGTGATGTGGTTTGAGTTCCTCAGATGCAGCAGCATTATGGTAAACTCTGTGTACACAGTGGTCACATTATTATATTCACTTACTTTCCCTGTTAAAATAAATAAAGCAAAGACCAGACTATGTTGTGTTTTGGACACTGACATGATGGTCACTATCGTGTCATAGTGGTCACCCAGGTCAGCCAGAAAAGTGGGGCTGGTTTACCATTTATAGTCAGTAAGACCACTTAGCAGCATAAACCAGCTTTGACTTGGGCAGGTTTTGCTGTATTTTAGCAGGATTGTTATACAGATGTTAGGTGTACAGTTAAAAACTAGGCCATTTTATTCCATGCACAATGGGGTAGGTTGTCCTCTAGCTCTACACAACTGACAGTTTTAAGACACTGTCAATATTGGCTTTATAACTTGCATGACTATGCAGTTGTACAGGTTGTGGTTTGTTAGCCTGTTAATAATATCAGCTTATACAACAGTTAGTTCTGACCATACAATCGAACTGGTTGAGAAGCGTTCTTAGTGATGATATTTAAGAAATAACCAAATTCAATCACTTAATTCTTAGTGAATTGTATTTTTAGGTGTAGTTCTTTTTCCTGTCATCTTCACTTATTTGCACTTTGTATTTCAAATTAAAGTTACTTGGTAGTATTATACAACCCATATGTTTTTTTGTAGCAATACTGTGTAAAGGTAGTGTAGGAAATGTGTTATGGTGAGTAACATCATGGCTATGATGATGTTGGCACTTGCCTTCAGGTCATGTATGCGAGCAAATCAAAACCGTGATGTTATTCTCGATAACGTACTCACTCTCGCGTTCTACTGCTTAAAGCTTGGAATGAGTATTCGATTATGCATGTAGTTTTGATATAACATTGTGCCTGTCATTAAACAGCCATGGATACTGAAAGATATTTTATTGATGCTATTGCTTAAATAACACACCACTAGGTGGCAGTGGTTGCTCAGTGGTTAAAGTGCTGGACTATCAACCACAGACTTGAGTACTCCGGTCCCATCACCCACGGTTTGATCATATGACGTTCGACATATAGCCTATTAAAAAAGGTGCAGTGATACAGAAATTTCATGATACGATATGTATTGCTGTTCTTGCTCCACAATAAGATACATTTTCGATACAAAATGAAGAAAGTAATTTGATTTTAATTCCCTTTTCAATGTAGAGATCAAGTAGGCCAATACAACTTCCTGCTCTTCAAGCTTGGAAAATGGCTTGTTTTGCTGGGGTTAAGAAAAATCACCCTTGCCATTGCTGATTTCTTTTTTTGAAGGGCATGGTCCAGACACCTCAGGGTCCACACTCTCTTCTGAAATATCTGTCTCCATATTCTCTCTAGCTTTGCATTATAGAGATAAATTATGAAAACTTATTTATTATATTTCAGTTTCTATTTCCTCACATTAACACAAATAGCATCAAGCTTACCTGTTTTTGCTGCTGCCTAATGCTCAAAATCTCTGGTGAGATATGCTCTTTCCTTACAGTATCTAGATGTAGCACAGAATCGATTACACAATCTGCCGCTAGATGTCGCATGTGTACAACTACAGCGTGCCTGAACTGTTGGTCTAGAACTGTGGCTGGCTCTATGCAGATGACTGCATCTCAGTAGCGCCGGTTGACGAACGGCTCAATAAAGTCTTTTATGAATAAAATTTTAATCTACCGCTATTCGATTCATAGCTTGTATTGTATTGAAACCCCCGTATCGAAAAAAAATTAATATTGCTACGTGTATCTTGACACCCCTACTATTAAAGTCTATTCAATACAGGATGTACAGAACTTATTTTATTTATTTTTTGTAAAAAAAATAAATAAATAAAAATAAAAGAACCGGCTTTATAAAAGCAAGAGGACACTTGAGATTGTGTATTATCGTGAATAACCTCACGGCTGCGATGATTTACGACACTAGCCTTTGGCTTGTCTGTGACCAAATCACAGTCATGATGTTAAATAACTGTGGGACTACCACGTGGACTGTATTACTAGACTATCGACCAAAAGATCCAGCGTTCAAATCCCACCGCTGCCACTGTTGGCTCCTTGAGCAACGCCCTTAATCCACAGTTGCTTGGACTGTAGGATTGTATCAATTGCAAGTCGCTCTGGATAAGGGTGTCTGCTGTAAATGTAAATGATTCTTATAGCCAGATTGTTTATTTTGTGGACTGTGGTAGCCTAGTGACTAAGGTACTGGACTATGGACCAAAAGGTCTAGGGTTCAAATCCCACCTCTGCCAAGCTGCCACTGTTGTGTCCTTGACCAAGACCCTTGACCCACAAGTGCTTGGATTGTAAGACTGTATCAAATGCAAGTCGCTGTGGATAAGGGCGTCTGCTAAATGCTGTAAATGTAAACGTAAAATGTAATGTTATTCACAAACACACTTCCTCGTGTTCTATTGCTTGAATGACTACTTGGGAGCAGTGGTTGCTCAGTAGATAGAGCCCTTGTGCAATGCCATTAACCGTTAAGAGTTATTGTAAACCACTCTAGGTGAGGGTGTCCACTAATGATGAAAATGTACCACGAGTCACTGAGATGCTGAAGTTTCTCTGGTTCTGTTTCTTGAAGGATTGCGCAAATTGTGCATCTTAAAGATCCTTTCAGTGAATGTAGTATATAGCTAGCTATATGGTAGCTGTATCTGATAAATGACTATTAAATGAAAGTACCAGGTAGGTGCAGATAAAATGCCTCACGTGTGTGCTTTATAATGAAAGGCTGAACAACAAAAATCAAATGTAGAATGTAGCCCAGCAAAATAAGGCTAGTAGGCTGGTGCTAGCTGGAGCGTTCATAAAAGACTGTAGTTAATGTTTAACACTGAAGTGTCCAGAGATGCTGATGCTGACAGAACGAGCGGTGGAGTAGAAAAATGCCGGTGTTATCATTAAATGTTGGATATAGTAGCTGTATGAAATGGCCGCGGCCTCGCTTTAAGTAAACAGAAGCGCTGTTTGTCAGCAGCATAACAGCAAAAGCATAGCAGGAAGCGATGACGGCGTTTCCTGCCTTAAGGGAGGGGAAGATGAGCAGACAGCGCTGATGGCACCTCAAAAACTACACAGGCACTAAAGCGCACACACGCACCAGTGTCCGTGCACACAGTTCAACTGCTCTCCTTGAAAACTGAGGAGACAGGAAGCGGAAAACATGGAGAAACAGGCGGGTTTTGGCTCCGACAGCACTGGTTCAGCCCCGCCGGTACCGAGAAAACCTCGCAGCCTGGGACCAAGCATTGTAACTCGCCAGGAGAGCAACGACTCAGCGGAAAGGTAAATATGTACATTTTCTATCTGCTCTATATTATATACCAAACCTTTATTTATGGTTAATATCACATTTAACACGCTATACAAACCGACACCGCCTAGTAATCATACAGCCGTCATCCTGGGCATGCGACTCTCAAGCTACTACTCAAACTAAAAGCAACCGTCCGAACCAAAACGATGATATTTCATTTTAAAGTAGTATACATATAATCGGACTAAATGTTAAATAAGCTAAACCTGTTACTCTGGATTAATGCATTAACTCAGCTACTGGGAGCATCCGTATTCATTACTGGGTCTGTTCACTCTGCATTCAGGCCTATTGATCCAAATCCTGTCTATTTCATTCAGTGGGAGAAAGATATTTACTTTATTAGGAGCACTACGTAGAGCATCCCTTTTGCCCTCAAAACAGCTTGAATTCTTCATGGCATCCACAAGATGTTGGAAGCATCCCTTTGAGATTCTGGTCCATGTTGACATGATTGCATCATACAGTCCCTGCAGATTTCCCAGCTGCACTTTTATGCTGTGGAGCACTCATTGTAGCACGTCCCAAAAGAGTTGGTTTCAGGTCCAGTTATGTTCCTGAAACCAGTTTGAGATGACTTTGGCGTTGTGACACGATAACGGCTGGAAGTAGCTGTTGGACAATGGGTAAATTGTGGCTATGAAGGGATACACATGGTCAGCAACAATACTCGAATAGGCTATGGTGTTCAAGTGATTGATTTGTGTGAAGTGTGCTGGAAAAAAAATTCCCAACACCATTACACCTCCTCCACCAGCCAGTACTGGTCAAATAGTCCAGGATTATGTCCACGGATTCTTGATTCTATGATTCTTGCCTCAGCTTTCCATTCTTGGCTATGAAGTCGAACCCAGTGTGGTCTTCTGCTGTTGTAGCTCATCTGCCTCAATTTTTGACCTGTGTATTCTGAGGTGATTTTCTGCTCAACACAGAGTGGTTACTGAATTACCATATCCTTTCTGTCAGCTTGGCCGTACTCCATTGACCTCTCTCATCAATGAGTGTGTTTACAAGCAATTTATAGTCAGATCATAGTTGGATTTCTGCAGTTATCTGATTATTCAAGTTGTCATGTATACAGCATACTTTGATCTAGAAATCAGATAAATAGATATGGATTTAACTCCAGTAATTGGATTACTCATAGCATGTAACCAGTTCCTCGATTTACGAAACCCGACAGGTTGCCAGGCCCACCTATTGTAAAGACTTGGCTTTATTTGGCTTCTATTTTTCCATTGACTGTGATGGGTTTTTCCTCTCCCGGAATTAAACACGCATTGGAATTGGGCAACGAAACAGCTACCAAATACTTCCTGGAGACTCTAAAGCACAGTATATACTAGAGAAAACAAATAATTTTATTATTTAATATAATATTTTGATGTTTATGCCACATTTGTATGAGATTATTGGCTGGTTGCAAAGCAGAAATATGAATACTGCCTGGCTCATTTAAACCCGGAGCTTTCCCATTATCTGATTACTCAAGTGCATGCATACTTTTTGATCAAATTATTGACAAATCTGATTTTACGCAGTTATCGCATTAAGACTTTTTCACACCGAGTCTGATTTTTACGGGCGAAAAAAAATGCATGTCAAGTTCTGAAAAAGAACATGCGTATACCAGTGCAGTCCTTCACACACAGAGTCTGACGGACTGCAATGCTGCGTGAAATATTTATATATTAGGACAAGCAACACGCTGACTATAAAAACATGGATATTAAATTATTCAAATATCTGGTGGAATATAGCCGAAAGGTTGGAGAATGATGGTGATAAACCTCACAGTGACTGTATGGAACTGTTTTCTTGTTTATTTAAGTGCATTCTAATCTATTCAGCTTCCTGCACTAATCTTCACTAGTGTCCTTTGTTTTTTTAAGTTGACGTTGTGAAAAAGACACAGGGAAATCTCCATCACACGTTAAGAGAAGGGAAATTAAAGAAAGCAAACGCGGACTGGGAGTTTCAGAGTGTTTAGACAAAACCCACATCGAACTTGGTGTGAAGGTCCCACTACTTTAAAATCACGTTTTTCTTTCCTTCCCATGCATAAAAGTTGTACTCTGTGTGAAAAGGCCTTTAGTAAGTTCATGGAAACATGCTCACTAAGGTGATTCTGTCCACTCACTGGATGCTTTTTATTTTACCTTTCTGAGTAAAGTCAACAGAGATGGTTCTTTATGAAATTCCCAGGGGAAGTACTCGGACCAACCTGTTTTGCACTAACAGTTATTCAACAGTCCAAATATATATTTTTTTCCCATTATGATGGTTGATGTAAACATTACTTGAAGCTGCTGGCTTGTATCTGCATGATTTTATGCAGTGTGCTAGTGGAACATGATTGACTTGATTATCCAAATGCACGAGTGACTAGGTGTGGAGTTGTTCCTAATAAACTAATGAAGTGAGGGGTGGGACATGCGGTTAATGCAGTCGCCTCACTGCTTCGGAGATCCCCGTTTTAAAGTTTGCGTGTCCTCCCCGTGTTCGTATGGGTTTACTCTAGCTGCTCGTGTGGGTTTACTGTAGGTGCTTTGGTTTCCTCCCAGGTGATGCTGTTTGGGTCCTTCAGATGCACGGAGTAGTGATAAACTAATTAAATACAGTATAGGTATCGGAGCCGTTAAGTATGCTTGATTGGGGGAAACTATTTGTTTAATTTTCCAATCCAATCCATGAGTTTTTCTGTGCTTTGAACATTGTGTTAACTGACAAAAAACAGATCTCCCATAAAAAAAACAGAGCACTTTCTTAGTGCAGATCACAGTTACACCTTTGATGGAAAAAATCAACTGGGTTCCTGTGAGAATATTAGCATGAGTATCTTCTGATGTTTAGAACTATAAGTATTGTGTTAAAGTTCTGGACTTTGGATGCCGGTAACCTGTATTCATCTTCAAGGGCAACTCTGTAATTGACAGACAGAGCTCACTTTGCCAGAGGTGGGATGCAAACCGTACTAGCACGGTAGGAAGTGCACTGGTTTACAGTGCTGAGCTACTTTTCCAAGGTGAGGTCTGTCTGTTGGTTAGAGTTGCATGGAGTTCATGGCATTGTAGAAGTCTAGATGTATGGGCGACTGGCACCAAGAGACCAGACGTTTTGTTGGTCATTGATGCCTTTGCTTATACTCCTACAGGTCCAACAATTGTAAATATGGATATGTGTGTGAGTTTGTCAATGTGTATGTATGTTTGCTCCACCTCGATAGAGTCCGCAGTCAAGTGACCCCTGAATCCTAGCGCTTTGCAATCACCCACTGGATTAATTTATGCTTTCTTGTGTCTCTTAGTCCCACAGGCTCGCATGTGGAATGGTGTAAGCAGTTGATTGCCGCCACCATCTCCAGCCAGATCTCTGGCTCTGCTGTTCCTGAGGTTCCAAGCAGAGACTGCAAGGTAAAAAAATCCTATTAAACTAGTTTGATGTGTTCCACAAGTGGAAGTCAATACATTCTTGTTTTCCTTCTTTAGTCAAATTTATAATTCACAATGGTTGTTGTATGTTGACACTTTATTTACTGTCTAAAATTTTCTTAGTGTGCTGTTATGCAAGGTACTTGTGGATATGTCCGGTATTCAGAATGGGTGTGTTCCAGAGATACAAAGATGGAAACATTTTTTTTTCAACTCTGTGTGTAATTGTGGTGCATGCATTGTGTTTTTGACCAGCAGCCTGGGTGGAATCTAGATCGCAGGGTAAGATGCGAGTACCGATATGTGTACTGTGGTTTGTACAAGCCCTGGCAAAGAAGTAGAGGATGTTCACCCAGCGCTTTTACTTTGTCGCAAATAAACAAATCACAGATATAACCATTTTTGTTTAATAGCTGAACATTCTGGCTTCATGAAACATCGTCAAGAAATGAAATGATTTATTGATGATGTGTTTCTCCTGATCAAGTAGAGGAAAAAGTTCACTGAGTTACTTGTTTACTTGCACTTAATAATCTGGTCATATTCGGATTTCTGCAGTTATCTGATTATTCAAGTGGTCATGTATACAGCATTCTTCGATCTAGAATCAGATTATGAAATCCGAGAGCAATCATTACCTCAACAGATTTCAGATGTAGATTTCAGGCTGATGATGCATCAGTCATAGAGCAAAGAGTGTTAAAGTTTTCCTTCAGGAAAATCATATCAGCTCAGTGAGGAGGACAGCAAACAGTGCAGATCTCAATCTGATTGAAAATGTATTGTGGAAATAGGGGTGGGCAATATGACCATTATGAATATTTTATGGTATCGTGATAAATTGTTATCATCGTGATAGACAATATGCTTTTCAGTGCTTAAAGATTCCTGACCAACTGTCTTATTTCATTATAAAGATTGTAATGAGTCTTGTTTAATTGGATGAAGTGTAGCACATTTTGAATAAAAATCACTTTAAGTATTGGATGATATTTGAATAGTAGTTTTTGAGAATCTGTCACTACTGATCCATTTTGTCTGTGATCACATGTATCGTGATAAAGGTCGTGAAAATGTCTTTATCGTGATATTATATTTTTACCACATCGCCCACCCCTATGTGGAAATGTAAAAACATTGGTATTTGGCAAGGCCCTAACCTGCAAAACTGATCTGTTAACTGTTTTTCAAGGTACTTCGAAGCAGCTTGATGTAAAATATTGTTTGAATTAATGAAATCCATACTAAAGAACTAACTGTCATAAAAGCTCAACAAAATACAAATTGTGGTTTTATTTTATTTTTTATAACTTTTTTGCGTTGATGATCCCATAACCTGTTTTCCTCTACCTTTCCTGGAAAATGCCATTAATTAAAATAATTTAATTTGTATGAGTTGTGCTTTACGAAGCCAGAATGTTGAGCTTTTAAGCCAAAAATGTTTGTTTGGTGTCATACCTATGATTTATTTATTTGTTACAAAGGGAATATCTGGGTGAGCATCCTCCAAGTGTGGTGATTCCATAATCTTTGCCTGGGGTTGTATTTGCTTCTGCACTATACCCTAACAATATCACGACTAGAGAATGCATAAAATCGTACCTGCAAATTCGCTTTAAGAAGCTGTTGAGAATAATCAGTGTGCAATGTGTGCTTTTGCTTTGCTCCTCCCTCTACGCTCAGTAAAATCTTTTAACTCTTATGCAGCGGTATCTCGGTTCTCGTAGTTAATTTGTTCCAGAAGGCTTGTCGAGAACCGAAAACAACGAGTACCAAGCAAGTTTTTCCCATATGGAATAATGTAACTTGAATGAATCTGTTCCAGACCCCCAGAAAATCCACACTGTATAAGGCATAATATGCATTAATGGCAGTATTGTGCAGGTGCTTTCTGATTTATGATGGGGATATGTTCTGACAAATCCGTCATGTGTTAAATGTAACATGAGCTGATACTGTTACTGATTAGTGTTGGTAGAGCGGTCTATACTGTATCATGGTAGAGCTAAGTAGTGAGAAGTTAATGTTTAAAACATACGTTAACCTATAGTTGGCCAAAATACTTAACACAGTTTATTTTGTGTTGAAATATCTCATGTACCGTATTTTTCGGACCATAAGGCGCACTTAAAATTCTTTAACTTTCTGAAAAATCGACAGTGCGCCTTAAAATGCGGTGCGTCTAATGTATGAGTTAATTCTGGTTGTGCTTTCTGACCTAGAACCGATTGTAGATGGTACACGGCGCTCATAAATCTGTCAAAATGTTTTAGCACGGCCTTGGTAAGTTACAAAGCTTATGGCCACCGTAGTGCGCAGCATCGCGGAGTGTAATAAGGTATGTGCTTCTAAGCATTAGGGTACGTGCATTCATTCATTATTTTCAAAAGCGGATTTCAAACACAACGCTATCAGTCACGCAGTACAACATGGAAATAGAGCAGCTGTGAGAGAATTCAACATTAACGAATCAATGGTACGGAAGTGGAGGACAAGCAAGAAGACGCCCTGCGCCAGGTAAAGACCAAACTGAGCTTCCGACGGGAACTTAAGAGTTTTGTTTCATTTCATGCGCCTTAGAACCCGGTGCGCTTTATGTATGAAAATATACCTGTTAGCAGCCGATCGTTGATATTGCGTCTTATAATCCGGTGCGCTTTATGGTCCGGAAAATACGGTAATTTAATGGAGTAATGGAGTGAAAAGTGAAAGAAACACTTACTCTGTTGATTAACTCTGGGCGCTAGCATAGCTGTCAATACTACCCTTTTTAGGACTCATGGAGACTTATTTGCACTAAGAAGAAGAACAGTAGTGTAGATGTAAAAATAAAGAAAAACACAGCGGAGATCTTCACTCCTCCGTTATATTGTGAATCTGAATCACTGTGTATTGAATCGTGAATAGAGTTGGATGAAACGAGTCGTGTGGCTCAACTCATATAAGCCTAAGCAAGTGTGTCAAGTACCAAACAAACAACCAGAACCAGGAAACAAATTTTTCTATTCAAAATGTACAGAGAACCGAATTTGCCGAGAACCGAGGTACCACTGTACTCCCTTTTAGTATTGTTTATGAAAGCTTTGACCGCGCTCACATGTTTAAAGCAGCACTTTGGTAGCATTTGCTAGCTCTCTTGTCTGCAGCTTTGTCCGTGAAAACTTGACAGTTCATATGAGATTTTGCATGCACTGTTAGGGCTGTCAAAATACCTTCAGAATTCAAATAATTATCAATACTCCAATTCAGATTTTGAATCATCGTTAATCTGTACCAGGAATAATTGCGTTATTGTGTACCACCCACTCCTGTTTAACTGCGGCCTGCACTCTTAGAGGAGAACAATTTGACAAAGTCCTGACAAGACCAAGGCTTTTGAAAAGTCCTCTGTGAGAATGTGTCCAGTTTTGGGAGTCCACATGCTGTCTGTTCATTCAGACAAGATTTTGGAGAAACCAGTTTTGAGTCCTTAACCAGTGGCTTTCCATATCCTGACTACAGCAACAGGTGGTTTCAGCTGTAGAGGAATAAGTAATGGAAACACACAGCATTTAGGTGGAAAGATGTGCTTCTAATAATGAAAGTGAATGGAGAGAGCCTTCAAAACTTGGAACAAGCATTTAATCCATGCTTGCTGTCCCCAGTCATGTTGTCACATTGTGGGTGCAGATAATATTGATGTAATGATAATTATTATTTTGAATGCTTGATGTTTTAAAAGCTGAAACACTGTCTTTTGGGAATGTGGGAAATAACACCAATTTCTCTCATTTTTGAGACTTTAAATATATTTTAAAATTCAAATTCATTCAAATGTTGCGGCTAAAACAGACAGAACATTCAAATTAAATGAGCCAAATTTACAGCCCTATGCATCATGAGCGTTGATCATAATTCACACACTTATATTACTGATGATGTAAGATTCATCCATTTGTCGTCACCGCTGTTCATCTCGTTGTCTGTTTGTGTTTGTATCCCCATGTTTGTCTTGTCATGATTTGCCATTTATAGGTATACAAGAGGCCTAATTTGAGGGTAAGACTTCTGATTGTTTCTTACAGTCTTCAAAAGTTTGGGTCAAAGTACATCTGCAGGAAACAAACTTAGATTTTACATATTTAAGCTGTACATTAATGCAGACATTTAAAAACATATTAGAAAAAAAACATCTGTAAAATTGGAATGGAAAATTTGGCAAGTGCAAAAGTTTGGATACTTGTTAATGATTTAATAAACTAAGCAGAAATGTCATATTTAACTTTGTTCCCTGCATAATGTGTGCTAACTTCTTTTCAGTGAAATGTCATTTGAGCATTCGTTCCTTCATTCATTCCATTCATTCATTCATTTATTCATTGATGTTCACACCCACTTAATCCAGTTCAGGTTTGTGGGGAGCAGGGGCCTAACTGGCAGCACTGGGTGCAAGATTCCAATCTATAAACTTCCCACTCTGACTCTTATGCATTACTAACAAGACCACCTCTAATCTTGCATAACAGTTGTATAATAGGGTTGCATGTGATTTAGTGATGATTGAATTAAGGTAGTAAAAGTGGAAACCAGTGTTGGTGTCAGTGTTGATGTTGTGGTTCAACAAGACGTTTACACAATGAGTCATGTTCCGTAAGGTTTTGTAAGTTTGAGAGAGCTAGTTCATGATCTTAGCTAGTTATTTAATCACAGGCAGTATGAACCAGAGATGTCCTGTTTTGTCTGGTCAGCTCCATTTCATTTGTTAGTAAATATCAATTTCTTTATTATTTTTATTACTTTACTTTTTGCATATTTCAGTCTTAACTTTTTGTTTTGTTGTCTTGTTGAAAAATGCACGGATATCCTTGGAAAAGATGTCATCTTGAAGGCAGCATGTGTTGCTGTAAGATCTCAGAGTACTTTTCTGCTTTAATGCTGCCATCATGGAAGTGTAAATGACTTTTACCAAGGGCACTGACCAACAACAGACCATGACAGAGCCTGGCTTTTGAACTTCCAAAAAAGACCTGGCATACTTATTCATCTGATCACAAACATGTTATACTGCTTTTGTACCAAATCATGATTACATCACCTGTAGCTGTCACCTGTTTTGAAAATTTTGTTTTTTCTAAACCTCATTAGCCCTGTCCTAACTTTTTTGAATGTGTTGCAGGCTTGAAATGGATGTATATTAGCAAATGAAACTTGACCAGACAAAACATGAAGTATCTTGGGTTCATACTGTCTGCAGTTATCCTTTGGGGTTGTAGCAATGTTAGTCTATGGGGAACAATTGTTGATGGTAGTAAATGATTTCAGAAACTTTCTTAAGACTTTGCACAATACTGCGTGAGAGCAGATGACATAACCCAAACGTCCTTTGTAACTGTGCGGTTACAAAGCTTGTGTTGTGTCTGTGGAAAGTACCTCACGAAATGAATACTTTGGATTAAAAAGGTATTGTTCTGGTAAATGCTATTGTAGTTTTTTGGTTTACTGAATTATTAAATGGTAGTATATGCATTCTGTTTAAGATTCTATCTTTCTACCTGTCTGCGGCAGCACGGTGGCTTGGTGGGTAGAACCGGTGCCTCACAGCAAGAGGGTCCTGGGTTCAATCCCAGGGTGAAGCGGCGTGGGTCCTTTCTGTGTGAAGTCCTCCCCGTGTCCATGTGGGTTTACTCCGGGTACTCCGGTTTCCTCCCACAGTCCAAAGACATGCGTGTTAGGTTAATTGACTACACTAAATTGCCACTGACGTGTGTGTGTGTGTGTGTGTGGGGGTGTGTGTGGGGGTGTGTGTGTGGGTGTATGTGTGTGTGTGTGTGGGGGTGTGTGTGGGGGTGTGTGTGTTGGGTGTGTGTGTGTGGTGTGTATATATGTATATATGTGTATATATATATATAATATACTGGTCCTTCTCAAAAAAATTAGCATATTGTGATGAAGTTAATTATTTTCCGTAATGTAATGATAAAAATTAAACTTTCATATATTTTTTAGATTCATTGCACACCAACTGAAATATTTCAAGTCTTTTATTGTTTTAATACTGATGATTTTGGCATTACAGCTCATGAAACACAAATCTCACAAATTAGCATATTTCATCCGACCAATAAAAGAAAAGTGTTTTTAATACAAAAAAAGTCAAACCTTCAGATTATTATGTTCATTTATTGCACTTGGTCGGGAATCCTTTTGCAGAAAATGAACTGCTTCAATGCGGCGTGGCATGGAGGCAATCAGCCTGTGGCACTGCTGAGGTGTTATGGAGGCCAGGATGCTTCGATAGCGGCCCCTTAAGCTCATCCAGAGTGTTTTGGGTCTTGCGTCTCTCAAAACTTTCTCTTCACAATATCCCCAACAGATTCTCTATCGGGTTCAGGTCAGGAGAGTTGGCAGGCCAATTGAGCACAGTAATATACCATGGTCAGTAAACCATTTTACAGTGGTTTTGGCACTGTGAGCAGGTGCCAGGTCCCGTGCTGAAAAATGAACTCTCTTCATCTCCATAAAAGCTCTTCAGCAGATGGAAGCATGAAGTGCTCCAAAAAATCTCCGGATAGCTAGATGCATTGACCCCTGCCCTTGATAAAACACAGTGGACCAACTCCAGCAGCTGACATGGCACCCCAGACCATCACTGACTGTGGGGGACTTGACATTGGACTTCAGACACATTTTGGCATTTCCTTCTCCCCAGTCTTCCTCCAGACTCTGGCACCTTGATTTTCCGAATGACATGCAAATTTTGCTTTCATCCGAAAAAAAGTACTTTGGACCACTGAGCAACAGTCCAGTGCTGCTTCTCTGTAGCCCAGGTCAGGCGCTTCTGCCGCTGTTTCTGGTTCAAAAGTGGCTTGACCTGGGAAATGCGGCACCTGTAGCCCATTTCCTGCACACACCTGTGCACGGTGGCTCTGGAATCGGCCCTTCTCCCACAATCCTCCTCAGGGTCCGGTCACCTCTTCTCGTTGTGCAGCGTTTTCTGCCACACTTTTTCCTTCCCACAGACTTCCCACTGAGGTGCCTTGATACAGCACTCTGGGAACAGCCTATTCGTTCAGAAATTTCTTTCTGTGTCTTACCCTCTTGCTTGAGGGTGTCAATGATGGCCTTCTGGACAGCAGTCAGGTCGGCAGTCTTACCCATGATTGCGGTTTTGAGTAATGAACCAGGCTGGGAGTTTTCAAAAGCCTCAGGAATCTTTACAGGTGTTTAGAGTTAATTCGTTGATTCAGATGATTAGGTTAATAGCTCGTTTAGAGAACCTTTTCATGATATGCTAATTTTGTGAGAATTTTGGGGTTTTCATGAGCTGTATGCCAAAATCATCAGTATTAAAACAATGAAAGACTTGAAATATTTCAGTTTGGTGTGCAATGAATCTAAAATATATGAAAGTTTTTAATTTTTATCATTACATTACGGAAAATAATTAACTTTATCACAATATGCTAATTTTTTGAGAAGGACCAGTGTGTATATGTGTGTGTGTGTGTGTGTGTGTGTGTGTGTGTGTGTGTGTGTGTGTGTGTATATGTATCTATATATGTATGTGTATATATATAATATGACTAGTCTTGATATAACTTTGTTTGTGTCGGTGAAATGGCCACTGATGCTGATAGCGACATTAAATAAACAAACAAACAAACCTGTCCGCTAATATAGCTATGTAGTTCTTAAAGAAAAAAAAAGCATTTCTACAAGGTGATTAATTGCGATTAACGTAATTAAATATTTCATTCGTTTCACAGCACTATTATAACATTTAATTTGTCAGTACATTACAGATGTGGTGCCTAGAGATAAGGTTGAAAATGCTGAAGTGTTCCTTTAAATCTCTTGTTTTGTACTCTGACAGTGGTATGTGTACTCTGTCTGCTTCCTCACGTCTCACTTCCTCTCTGTATGTTGGGATGTGACCTTTAAACCTTCAGCTGTTTGCATTCTTTCTCATGGCCTAAACGCTGCTGTTAACTTGTATTAATTCTTTGTGCGATTCCCTTTTCTTGCTCTCTTTTCTTCTTCTACCTCTCCTCCTCTTCTTCCTGCCTATGTTAGCAGCCTCAGGAATCTAGTGAGGAGCATGGCTATCAGGGGGACAGTGATACTGATCTTCCTGCTCATGCTGTGGCAAGTCTCTGTTTAACCCCTCTTTAACCCTGCTTCTACCCCTCTTTCTCTGGCTTTGTACCCTCTTGTAAACTCACACAGCATTTTCTCTGTTTGCTTACTGTGCACACATCCTGTAATTATTCTATTTCTGTTTCCTGGTCCTGATTTATTAAGTTACTAGATTGAGTAAAGAGATGGCTTTAGGTCGTGGGAGTGATTTAGTATGGAGATTTGTGCCAATGAAAACATGTGCAAAGTGTGTGGATAAACTCAACTAAAAGGATGTTTGACACTAGTTCATAACCACGGGGTTATGATCCAGATGTAGGGTTATAAAGATGCGTCGCTATGCAAAAATTGGACGATGTGCATAATCGAGCTGGACTTTGTGTTCTTGTTTATTGCAAAGTCTAATGCAGTTGCAATTTTTGAATAACAGAGGGCGCCATGCTTGCATAAGCATACCCCGTTCTCAGTGAGACTCCTAATTTATTTTCGTTACAGGAGCCTAAAGATTCTTTTTGCTTACATTTTTATACAAGAAAAATACAGATTATTTTGAATTATTATTAAAAAAAAAAAAAAAAAAAGAATGTGTTCACTCAGCTATTTAAGATATGGGGATTCTACAATAGAGCATTTTGTTTACAATTTTAAGCCTCTGTAGTAATTTCTTTTAACTGCAAGGGACTAATGTTTTTTTTTGTTGTTGTTTAAAAACCTATACAAAATATGTTTTGTTTTGTATTGTTTACACTTAAGAAATAAAAAGCAATGTCTTTTTATCTCATTTAAAATCAATAATAGTCAGAAAATTGAATCGTAAACTCAGTATCGTGAATTGAATTGAATCATTACATCCCTATCCAGATGATCATGGACCTATGTACTTTTGACAAGGGGAGGGGGGGGCAGATTACAACCTGAGCATTAGTTCTGATGGATTTTAAATATGGTTGTGTAGCAGAAATTCAAAGACATGCAAAAGCCAGTTCCCATGGATGAAGTTCCACTGGTCCCTGGGGAATCCATTCAAGCAACTGGTGAGACGCTTCCTGTAATCAGTTATACTGCAGCACACCACATTTCTCATGCACTGTTTCCGTTCTAACATGAGCCACTTTCTGTTTTTGTTTGTTTTTCTGTTTTTTTTTCCCTGTAGCTAAAGATGTGATGTACATCTGTCCTTTCACTGGAGCTGTTACGGGCACACTGACCATCACCGACTACAAACTCTACTTTGTCAGTCTGGAGAGGGTGAGCTGTCACATTCTTCTGTACTTCTGCAATTTGTATTTATGAACCCAGTTAGTAGAAGGCCACTCCAGATTCAATTCACTTATCCAAGCTATTACTGTTTTAGAATACTTCGTTTGTTCTGGACGTGAATCTTGGGGCCATAAGCAGGTTGGAGACCTTCAGCGTTCAGAGTCATGGCGAGAACACGCAGGGCATGGAGATCGTCTGTAAGGTGAGGGACTGCTCCAGAGTTCGTCCATGGTAGTCATGTTGGGATCACTTCGTAAGACTCATACATACAAAGAAGTTTGTCAGAGTAGTACACCACCACAAATGCGTCATTATTTTGATGTATTATGTACAGTGGGGCAGAAAAGTATTTAGTCAGCCACTGATTGTGCAAGTTCTAATACTTAGAAAGATGAGAGTCTGACTGTTTGAGGCTGTGGACAGGTGTCTTTTATACAGATAATGAGGTCAAACAGGTGCCATTAATACAGGTAATGAGTGGAGGACAGAAGAGCTTCCTAAAGAAGACGTTACAGGTCTGTGAGAGCCAGAAATCTTGCTTGTTTGTGGGTGACCAAATACTTATTTTCCACCATGATTTGCAATTAAATTCTTTAAAAATCCTATTTTTTTTTCTCATTTTGTCTCTCATAGTTGAAGTGTACCTATGATGAAAAGTAGGAGAACTTTCACAATCAGTGGCTGGCTAAATACTTTTTTTGCCCCACTGTACGTAGTGTGAGATAATAACCTATAGCAGTAGTTTGTCACAAAAAGCATTGCAGTCAAACTCAGTAATATGACTAATACCTAAATATCAGTGAGGCTGTATCAGATAATTCAGGTTAACAGATGTGTGCTATGTTTTAAGAGAAAATGGCATATCATGAAATGGACCATGTGCAATTTTATGGTTATTTATATGACAAATGGGTTCGAAATCTATCAAGGTTTCAGACTCTGATGGGTCAAGTCCAAGCTGGAGTGCCCTTGCTTTCCCCTTTCTACTATTATAAGGCTCTACAATGGGCCTGTGAGTGTCAGAACTGGACCTGACGCATGGTCCGATGAGTCACGTTGTGCTTTAAATCACTTGGATGGCCAGGTCCACTGGGGAAGTGATGGCTACAGGTTTCATCATCGGCAGTGTGATGCCCTGCTTGGAAACTCTAGGTCCAGGCATTCATGTGGACTTCTGTGCTCACAGCCACTGCTATTTAAACCCATTTGTTTGAAGTGGTCTGACAAGCCATGTGTTTGTTTGTGTGGTGAATTCAAGCCTTTGGTCCCTAAGCTGTGTTTGCTATCCAGGTTTGGTCATCTGTGTTCTTTATTTAGCAGTCTACGTCTTCCATTCCCTTGTGTTTCCTTGTTGTTTTGTGTTGCATTACAAATCCCTTTCATATTACCCTCTCTGTATTCGTCTGTACTTTGTGGCCCAGCTTAGCACGTCATTTTCACTGTTGATCTGCTGCTGGACACACTGAACATACCTGTGCTGACAAGTGAAGGAGAGTGAAGGAAACAAACAGCATTTTTTTATTTTCTCATTTTTATTACTGTTAAAATTTTTTTTTAAGTGATGCATTTTGACAGGGGATACAGTGTTTTGGTCAAAAGTCTTTTTTTCTTTCAGCTGCAGAGCTTTCTGTGCATCTCTAATTTACAGGTATACGCGCTTTAACGCCCATCCAATCAATGAGTGTTTTTACGTGCACTTAATAATCCGATCAATGAGTATACGTGCACTTAATAATAATAAATAAACCTACAGGTTTACATGACTCGAGCACTTATCGGATTTCTACCTCACTTTGGAATAGAGACTGTTCTAACTTGGTTTAGAGACTTTTTTGTGCAAGTTGCTGGTGTTTGTGTCTATGACTTTCTGCTACTTATTTGTAACAAGCTGTACATGGTGTTCGTAAGTGTATGAACCTGTCTCATTGTAAACAGTACTCATTTATCAATGCGTTTTTGGCTTCCAGCAAACGGAAGTGTCAGGTCCATCATACCATCCTCTTACATGTTACGACTTAACCTTGTACTGGGTCATAACGGTACATGACTGCATTTTTTAAATAATTATTGATAGTTTCGATAACTTAAATGTTGTGGCATTAGGGATGCTGTGTAGTTGGTAACGTTCCTCTCGTGTTTTCAGCAGGATCTGAATCATTTCCGTATTGTTTGCATGCTGTTATCTTGTGATATACCCTTTATATTGACATTGCAGTAGCATAAAAAGATTATTACTGTGGTTATTTCCTGTCATCGTCCATTTCGGTCAGCGACTTGTTTCACAGAACTGAATGCGGTCGATAAATGCACTTTCTCACTCTTTCTTTCTCACTCACTCTGTAACTCTCACTCTTTTAGGATATGAGGAGTCCTAGGTTTGCTTATAAGAAGGAGGAGCAGAGTAACCTGGAAATTGTGGAGACACTTACTAAATATGCCTTCCCACTATCCAGAGACCTTGTGAGTATGCAGCCCAACACTGATCACTCCTTTTAACAATAGCAAAGGTTTTGGAGATAAAGATCCCATTCATTTATGCCACATAGACCTTTCAGATCATTCATAAATCAAGCGTTTGACTTGCCAAACCAAAACATCCGGCTGCATTTTTACTTCCAGAACCTTACTGTTCAACTCTATGTTTGAAAAAAAGGTTAATGGAGCTGTGAATAATTTATCGACCACTTCTTTTCCAGCCTCTGTTTGCTTTCAAATACACAGAAAAGTATCCTGTAGATGGATGGAAGGTTTATGACCCAGTTTTGGAGTACAAGAGAATGGTGAGACTTTTTCTGACACTAGTGGATATGAAAGCTGATCAAAATATAGCCCTAAGAGAATACTCAGCAGTGGTGGAGATCATCTTCAGCTACTAACAAACTTGTTATTTTTGTGGTAATTATGTCGTTATTAGTTATAATCCAAAATGACTGGGCACTGAAACTGAATGTGTGAATAGAAACCGTACCGGCCACACTGTTTGTTATAGGCAGTTGGTAACTTCTTAATCTAAAGCTCAGTCATTTAGAAGCAATTCTAAATAAAACTTTAATCTAGCTGTATCATAAAAGTAGGAAATGTAATGTTGAAGTGATTCGTGTAGGGCCAGCACAGTGGCTCGGTGGGTAGCATCGCTGCCTCACAGCTATAAGATCCTGGGTTCAGACCCAGGGTGGAGCGGCCTGGGGCCTTTCTGTATGGACTCTGCATGTCCTCCCCGTGTCTGCCTGGGTTTACTCCGGGTACTCTGGTTTCCTCCCACAGTCCAAAGACATGCCTGTTAGATTACGCTAAATTGAGTGTATTTATAGACTAGTTTTGATGTATCTGTAGTCTGTGTCGCTGAAATGGCCACCGATGCTGATAGCGACTGTGGTAGCCTAGGTACTGGACTCTGGACCAGAAGGTCCAGGGTTGAAATCCCACCTCTGCCAAGCTGCCACTGTTGGGTCCTTGAGCAAGGCCCTTAACCCACAATTGCTTGGATTGTAAGACTGTATCAATTGTAAGTCGCTCTGGAAAAGGGCGTCTGCTAAATGCTGTAAATGTAAATGTAAATGTGACATAAACAAACAAGTGAAATTCTTTAAAAGAGCATTTCGTAACAATCGGAGTGATTTGGATTGTGATGGTAAAAAGTTAAGGATTAAAAAATTGCAACTCCTCCAGTAAATAAATACCGTATTTTTCGGACCATAACGCGCACCGGATTATAAGACGCATTAAATGAAACAAGTTAAAACTCGGAAGCTCAGTTTGGTCTTTACCTGGCGCAGGGCGTCTTCTTGCTTCCTCCACTTCCGTACCATTGATTCGTTAATGTTGAATTCTCTCACAGCTGCTCTATGTCCATGTTGTACTGCGTGACCGATAGCGTTGTGTTTGAAATCCGCTTAGAAAATAAATGAATGAATGCAGATACCCTAATGCTGAAGCACATACCGTATTACTCCGCTATGCTGCGCACTACGGTGGCCGTAAGCTTCGTAACTTACCAAGGTCGTGCTAAAACATTTTGACAGATTTATGAGCGCCGTGTACCATCTACAATCGGTTCTAGGTCAGAAAGCATAACCAGAATTAATTCATACATTAGGCGCACCGCATTTTAAGGCGCACTGTCGATTTTTGAGAAAGTTCAAGGATTTTAAGTGCGCCTTATGGTCCGAAAAATACGGTAGATATTTGTTGGTGCGTCTAATCATTGGTTATACTCAAGCTTATCCTGTGCTATAGTCACTAGGGCATCTTTAGTTTTAAGGGAAAAAAAGTGAGTGCTGTTGTTGTATTTGAAATGGGATTTTGTGATCTGACTGTCTCTACTTCTCTCTGCAGGGTCTGCCTAATGAGAGCTGGACTATTAGTAAAATAAACAGCAATTATGAGGTGTGCGACACATATCCAGCTCTCCTGGTCATTCCAACTAGTATCAAAGACGACGAACTTAAGAGAGTGGCTGCTTTCAGGGCCAAGCATCGTATACCGGTCAGTGTCTTTTAATATAATAATTACTGTTAATTGTTTTAAATAAATAAAATAAATAAAACAGTTGCACAGGAGAACTGATAAAAATCTAAATAAAAATCACTTAATGCTTATTCGGTAATGCTTAATGCTTATCTCGGAACTCGTCGAATTCGGTTTGTCTGAGTTTTTGTCATTTGTTTGGTACTTTTGGACTTGTTTAAACTTATACGAGTGGAGCGGTGTGACTCGTTTCAGGCAAAACTCGAATTCACGATTCAGTACACTGTGATTCAGTGATTCAGTTCACAATAGCCATTGCTGTTAGATCTGTGTTTTTCTTAATGTTTACCTCTAAAGTACTGTATTCTTAGTGCAAATAAGTCTCCATGGGTCCTATAAAGGTTCGTTTACAAGACAAAATAGGAATTGAATGCTCCAGAACACAGGCTGCAGTTAGCATTAGCAGCTATACTTGCGCCCTGAGTTCACCAATAGGGTAAGTGTTTTGTTTTTACTTTCACTTTCAATCCGTTACTCACTAAATTATAGTATTATTTAATAATTCAACACTTAATTATAAAATAAGCTTTGCGTTGATGATATTGGCCATCGGTAGGTTAATGTAAGTGTTTTTTAAACCTTAACTTACTTATCGTTATGTGTCATGAGGCTGAATCTCCTTTGCCATAATGTAACTTCAGTCATTTAAGGTGGACCAGAAAATGTGAATAAGAAGCTGACGAAGAAGCAGCCAACTTCAGCCTCGTCTCTGTTATGATACACCAAACGCTTGTTAAACTCCTCAGTTCATGATACATTTAACTTATGACGGATTTGTCGGACTTTATCCCCTTCGTAAATCAGGGAGCACTTGTCTAAGGCAATACAATACAATAATTAATCCATTAATGCATATAATGCCTTATATAGTGTGGTTTTTCTGGGGGTCTGAAACGGATGAAATCCATTTACCTTGTTCCTTATGGGTATAATCTGCCCAGTACTCATCATTTTCAGTTCTCGACAAGCCTTCTGGAACGAATTAACGACCAGAACCGAGGTACTGCTGTAATTGAATTTTATAATATAATTTTCCGTGCTCGGGAGGCTCAGCGGTCTAATACACAAGCCCACCAATGCAGGAACACAGGTTTGAATATTCATGTGAATTAAAGTCCACATCAAATGTTTCTGCAGTCAGTGCATTTTCTGTGCTAGTCTTTTAAACAATCTACTGCGTGTTTTCTTAATTGTAAAATGAAGCATGTTATCTGTTCGCCTTCAGGTCCTGTCCTGGATCCATCCTGAGAGTCAGGCTACAATTGTACGCTGCAGTCAGCCACTGGTGGGTCCCTCAGACCGGCGCAGCAAAGATGACGAGCGTTACTTACAGACCATCATGGATGCCAACGCGCAGTCCCATAAGCTGTCCATATTCGACGCCAGGCAGAACAGTGTCGCAGATACCAACAAGGTCAGGACTCATTCAGAGAAGAGCTTACATTCAGACTGTGACTACCTATGTGTATTTTGAATGAAATGCATATTTGAACTTTGAATCCTTAAACGTATGTTATCAGTTTTATTCAATACTCAGCACTCATTCTTATCCTCTCTTACACTTTCCTCTTCTATACAGGCTAAAGATGGCGGCTATGAGAGTGAGAGTTTCTATCCTAATGTGGAACTGAATTTCCTGGAGATCCCCAACATCCATGTCATGCGGGAGTCTCTGCGCAAGCTGAAGGAGGTGGTCTACCCCACCATTGATGAGATTCACTGGCACTCTGCCATAGATGCCACTCACTGGCTGGAGTACATCAGGGTAAGCAACATGCACACAGAAGCACTATCCTCTTGGGGACTTTGCACTGGCATAATGGTTAATGTAGCTGATTAAGGCTACACCTAACCTTAACCTCAGTAACCTAATGGAGACTCTTTTGGTTTTTCAAAAGAAAGTTTCTGTAAAAATAAAAAATTTTCCCCACTAGCAGATGTCAGATCTTTCTATCCTTTGTGGGGACATTTGGTCCCCACAGTGTAATATAAACAACACGCACACACACACACACTTTTTTCACTATCCTTGTGAGATAGATTGACATGGTGATTACTGTAGGTAATTAATGCTACTTGTACACCTAACCTTAACCTCAGTAATCTTCTGGTTCTTTTGGCTTTTCAAATAAAAGTTCCTGTGTTTATAAAAAAAAAAAAGAAATAAAATTAAAAAAGGGTAAATATTTACAGAAGTGAGGACTGGCAAAACAACCCACAGAAGTCGAAATTGAAATTTCCTGTCATTGTGCAAACATTTAGTCCTCACAAGTATAGGAACGCAAGGTATACAAATACACACACACACACACATTCTAATGACTTGGCTTTTTGGGCATCTTTTTCCATTGAGTTCAATGTTTTTTGTTCCTGCTGGGTCTGGCAACCGCAGAATTAAAGGCAGCGAAGCAGCTAACGAACAATTTGTGGAGGCTCTGAAATGCAGTATATACTTGAGAAAATGAAAAAGAAAATGATTGTTTAATATTAAATTTTGAAGTTTATGTCACAGTTTCTATGAGATTATTGGCTGGTTGTAAAGTAGAAATCTGAATTACTGCCTGAGATGGTGCTGTCCCGCCGTCTGCTTACTCAAGTGCATATTGCTGATCAGATTACTGACAAACTCTTGATTTTCTGCAGTTCTCCCTTTAAGGGCATCTAAATGCAGTCAGTGTTGGAGAAGCTATTTCACCTCAGAAGCCAGTTAACTGTAGGTCATAAGGTTATATGTTGGAATTGGCTGCTAGTCCAATTGGTAGCCTAGTGGGTAAGGTACTGGACTATGGACCACAATGTCCAGGGTTCAAATCCCACCTGTGCCACTGTTTGCTCCTTGAGCAAGACCCTTAACCCACAATTGCTTGGATTGTAAGACTGTATCAATTGTAAGTCGCTCTGGATAAGGGCGTCTGCTAACTGCTGCAAATGTAGTCCACCAGCCAAAGAGATGACACGTAATTTTTGTAAATGAAAATTTTGAGTGTGCATTTCTGTTGCTATTAGACTTATGAGTCATAAAGCAGCACTTATGTGTATAAAATGACAAATGAATGGATAAAAAGTACAACATTATCATTTGTAACTTTATTTACCTTACTTTTACCTGTTAAGAACAGTTATTTATCCATGGTGTGTGTGTGTGTGTGTAGCTGTTGTTAGCAGGTGCGGTGCGTGTAGCGGATAAGGTGGAGTGCAGTAAGAGCTCAGTGGTGGTGCACTGCAGTGACGGCTGGGACCGCACAGCTCAGCTCACCTCTCTGGCCATGCTGATGCTGGACTCACACTACCGCACACTCAGGGGCTTCCAGGTGCTGCTCGAAAAGGAGTGGATCAGCTTCGGGCACAAGTTCGCCTCGGTGTGTACACACAGCATGGATGCGCTTTTTTATTTTTTAAGTATCTTTCATGTTTTCAAATATTCTATAAGGATAAGAAAAGTTTTATTATTACTTGGAAATCATGACACGCCTACCAAGTTGACCAGTGAACAACAATATACTCTATATAGCCAAATGTTTGTGGACACCCAAAAATTACATCCAAAACATCAGCTTCTGATGTTTGACAATAAGCCCTGGCTCACTTTTGGCATTCCAGTGCATTTTCAAGGTGTCTGATGGAGTTGAGGTCAAGATTCAGTGCAAGCCAGCCAAGTTCCCAATTAAACCAGTTCTCTATGGACTTTGCTTAAGGACGGCAGATCAGAAAGTTGAACTGAGTTGTTGGAAGCAGGAACCCATAAATGTGCCATATTGAGAGTCACAGGGGCATCAGTATAGCTCATTCTACTGCCTCTGTTTGTCTATGGAGAATCCCACATTGTGAATGTGTTACAAGTGAGCGTTGCTGAAATAGCACAGCTCAATAATTAGAGCGTGTCCACAAACTTTTGGCTACATAGTATAGCATCAAATAACAAAAGAATCAGAAAGTCACAACTATTTTTTAAAACGCATTTAAATGTTTTATATTCTTATTCCTTTTATTGTGACGTCTTTCTATCCCTCCCTGTCTGTTTCGTAGCGTGTTGGTCACGGAGATGAGAATCATGCCAACTCTGAACGGTCGCCTCTATTTGTACAGTTCATCGACTGTGTGTGGCAGATGACGAGACAGGTGAGTTCTCACTATTGTAATGTGTATGTAACATATAATATTAAAGACTTCTACACTAACAAGTCACTATTTTCATAAATATATGAAGGTACGCTGCCTTTAACGTCCGCATTACGTTCTGTGAAACAGGGCAAAGACCAAAATGGATGTTGACTGGACATGGTCACATAGTGGTTTAGAGGCTTTGCACATAGTGTTTTATTTGAAACAATAGCATAATTAAATCATTTACTACAGTACAGAGCTGTACACTAGAGTATTTCTTGTCTTTGTATTTTTTATGGAGCTTGAAGCCAAAAATGAGAATGAAACACTACCATGTTATCTGCCTTTCAATACTGTGATTCTCATTTCTGTCAGCAGGTGTCACAAGGGTTTTCTGTCATTCAGACGTGAATTACATGTATATAAGACAGATTTTTATTTCTTATTAGAGTTCTTAAGACCTCTGCCCTTAAAGCGAACAGACACTGGTTGGATGGGCGTTAATCAGTGCATATGCCTTGTCAATTTTGTTTTGGGTTGGGGTTTCTAAGGACATTTTTGCTTGTTTGTTGTTGTTGTTTTGTAAAGCATACTAGAACCCTGATATTAGAGGTGCACTGCATTTTCAGGCAACTAATATCAGCACTTTCAGTTTCATCCAAAAGAGACAAAAGGTTAAACAGACCTGAAAACAAGTGTCAAAATGTCGCACTTTAAAAATCATGTTAATGATAATGAAAACAAGGAAGCTTTTAGAAGTGTTTGTTTCCTTCGCTTCCCTGCACTGGTTATTTCAGGGGCATTCAGTTCAAGACTGTAGGAGAGCAGAGACAAAAGCAGAGGGCTTAAACACAGAAGAGCTTTATTAAAACAAGGAAAATGAGAGAAAAAGGGCAACTAGGGTGTGGCTTCACCTCAGATGATTCTGAAAAGGTGTTTAAATAGAAATTTCTAGTTTCGCTATCAGACAATAACTTCTATTCTGGATCATCATTGTCTAAAATATTCACAAACCAGAACTCACAACCAGCGTACACTGAAATGACTGAATGTTACACCAAACGAGACACTACATGTACAATTTTGACAAATTATAACTTTGTGTGTGTGTGTGTGTGTGTGTGTGTGTGTGTGTGTGTGTTTTAGTTTCCGTCTGCCTTCGAGTTCAATGAGCTCTTTCTCATTACCATCCTGGATCATCTCTACAGCTGCCTCTTTGGGACATTTCTCTACAACAGTGAGCTGGAGAGAATGCAGAAGGCATGTTCCAGCTATCCTTACAGCTTGTGAGAGGTTTCTTATGTAGAAATCATGTGGTATCACTCTGTTTTTCTTTATTTCTTTCAGGAAGTCCAGAGTAAGACCGTGTCTCTGTGGTCGTATGTTAACAGCCAGCCAGAAGATTTTACCAACCCATTCTATGTCAATTATGAAAACCACGTGTTGTATCCACTGGCCAGTCTCAGGCATCTGGAGCTCTGGAGCAGCTATTACGTGCGCTGGAACCCACGAATGAGACCACAGGTGAATACACAAGAAAACCTTTCATAGCTTTCAGTGTGTGGAAAAGGGATGAACTTCAAAGATATAACCAACGTCTGGTTATATTGACAAATTATATCTTGTTTTTATCTGGGATTTTTTCCGATGGTGATAATTATATCCTTTTCCCCTGGTCCACTAGCTGATGTGCAACCGCTAATCATAAGGGAGTGGGGTCATTTGATTGTTTCCTTCAGACACTCATCTTTGAGTGTTTTATTAGAATGACACCAGACAAAAGTTCCTGCATTTTTAACACTTCTGTCAAAAACACTGACTTTCGCCTAATTGTTTTATTGCTTTTATTGTTTTATTTTCAAGGCATAGTGCTCTGAGTTTTCTGTTTGACTTTTATATCGGACAAACCAACATCCTTGTTGGAGTTTTATAATCATTTACATTTACAGCATTTAACAGATGCCCTTATCCAGAGCGACTTACAATTGATACAATCTTACAATCCAAGCAATTGTGGGTTAAGGGTCTTGCTCAAGGACCCAACAGTGGCAGCTTGGCAGAGGTGGGATTTGAACCCTGGACCTTTTGGTCCATAGTCCAGTACCTTGACCGCTAGGCTACCACAGTCCCATAAAATGACAATTGTTCTACTGATTGACCCTAACAAGAACACTAAAGTGGAGATGCCGGGGATTGAACCCTGGACCTCATACATGCAAAGCATGCACTCTACCACTGGGCTACATCCCCATCCTTTCCATTGGTAACTCTTGTAGGGGCCATGTTTTCTTTCAGTTAGCCTAGTCCAACACTTATGGTCTGTAAGCACTCCCTTTTAACTATTTAGCATTTGTAGATGTAGCCAATATTTTTTGGAAATGCAATTTCCATGGTGATTCCTAATTCCATTGTGATTCCATATGTTCTCTGGAAAACATTCCATCAATTTAAATCATTTAAGTTGTTTAAGGCAGTGGTTCCCAACCTTTTATTTACTTGCATCCCCTCTTACGAGTATCTAAGAAAAGCTGTGCACCCCCCCCCCCCCCTCCACCCCCCACCTGCACACACTCACAGACCAAAAGAATAAAGTGATTCATTGCAAATTGCACTCTGCTCCTGATACTGAGTTCACCCTTATGTATTCTCACGATTATTAGTTTGACATTCAATAAAAGGCTTCCTTTTTTTTCTGAAGTGTAAACAATGCAAAATAATGCACGTCTAAGTTTTTAAAACGAAAAACCGTAATCTCCTACAATTACAAGAATTTTAGTAACTAGAGATCTTAATAACTAAATGCTTAAATAAATCTTAAATAGAAAATGGGACCATTATCATGCCCAGATTGTATCAACACCTTGTTGTATCAAACAACTTTTGTGTCAACCCTTCAGTTTCCATTGGAGAATACATAAATACAGATATTCTGAATATGATGTACAGTGGTGCTAGAAAGTTTGTGAACCCTTTAGAATCTATATTTCTGCATAAATATGACCTAAAACATCATCAGATTTTCATATAAGTCCTAAAAGTAGATAAAGAGAACCCAGTTAAACAAATGAGACAAAAATATTATACTTGGTCATTTATTTATTGTGGAAAATGATCCAATATTACATATTAGTGAGTGGCAAAAGTATGTGAACCTCTAGGATTAGCAGTTAATTTGAAGGTGAGATTAGTCAGGTGTTTACAATCAGTGGGATGACAATCAGGTGTGAGTGGGCACCCTGTTTTAGTTAAAGAACAGGGATCCATCAAGGTCTGCTCTTCACAACACATGTTTGTGGAAGTGTATCATGGCACGGACGAAGGAGATTTCTGAGGATCTCAGAAAAAGAGTTGTTGATGATCAGGCTGGAAAAGATTACAAAACCATCTCTAAAGAGTTTGGACTCCAATCCACAGTCAGACAGATTGTGTACAAATGGAGGAAATTCAAGACCATTGTTACCCTCCCCAGGAGTGGCCGACCAACAAAGATCACTCCAAAAGCAAGGCGTGTAATAGTTGGTGAGGTCACAAAGGACCCCAGGGTAACTTCTAAGCAACTGAAGGCCCCTCTCACATTGGCTAATGTTAATGTTCATGAGTCCACCATCAGAAGAACACTGAACATCAATAGTGTGCATGGCAGGGTTGCAAGGAGAAAGCCACTGCCATGAACATTGCTGCTCGTCTGCAGTTTGTCATGTGGACGAGCCAAAAGGCTAGTGGAAGAACGTTTTGTGGACGAATGAGACCAAAATAGAACTTTTGGTTTAAAAGAAAATTGTAATGTTTGGAAAAAGGAAAACACTGCATTCCAACATAAGAACTTTATCCCATCTGTGAAACATGGTGGTGGTAGTATCATGGTTTGGGCCTGTTTTGCTGCATCTGGGCCAGGGCGGCTTACCATCATTGATGGAACAATGAATTCTGAATTATATCAGAGAATTCTAAAGGAAAATGTCAGGACATCTGTCCATGAACTGAATCTCGAGAGAAGGTGGGTCATGCAGCAAGACAACAACCCTAAGCACACCAGATACACCAGCAAAGGTTCACATACTTTTGCCACTCACTAATATGTAATATCTCAGGTTGGTAACCATGTGTTTAAGGTATGTTTCACAAAGCCAGAAAGTCCAGCTATTAAAATTAGTTAGGTGTCATATCTGTAATTTGCTCATTTGCTACGAAATGAAACAGTTGACGGAACATTCTAGAAGGGTGGTGATTCCATCATTTTTTGCCAGGGGTTGTATTGTGTATTATTACAGCTTCATACAGTCCCTCTGCAAATCCATGTACAACTGATGGGAGTTAAATCCATATTACTTTGTGCTTTTATGCAGATGCCAATACATCAGAATCTGAAGGAGTTGTTGGTCTTGCGTGCTGAGCTGCAGAAGAAAGTGGAGGAGCTCCAGAGAGAGGTTGCATCATCACGCTCCATCTCCTCTTCCTCAGATCATGCTTCATCCCCCTCACACGGTGGTACACCACTTCACACTGCAGTGTAAATGCACGCCCTGACAATGAAGTGGATAATAATCACATTCCCTTTTTCAAATCTGTAGACAAGTCAGCGTAGATTCATGTTTTACCTTTTTGTAAGCTGTGAATTTTAACCGTCTTTGTATCTTGTGAGAATATAGCCGATATGTTTAGGGCATGACTTCTTAGTATTCAGTATCTAGTATTGGACCTGTAAATATGAACAAATTAATTAATATATTTGTACTTTAGTAGCTGTTTATTCATCGTCGCTCGTTTCACACTCGCCTCTCTGTGCCAAACCTTTTCTTATCATGTGTTTAGTTACTTGAAGTTTTACGCTTGTGTATGATTTTTTTTTAACAGTAAACAATTCCTCTATTTTTGTACTTTTCCTATTATTTTTGAATGTTAATCCATTTTGTTGTCACACTGAAGTAGCTATTGCATGCGTGTTGCTATAAGTGGAGGTGTCACATTAGTAATATTAGTAAGGACTGAAGGGGCATGAAGGCGTTTTATAGCTCGATATATGACTGAACTATATTGATCTGTACAGGATCTTTAGTGTCTGTTCATGGTTGTGTATCGATGGTCAGACATGAAACATTAGCCATGATGGGCAGTGTACTGTGAATAAGTCCGTGCAATGCTGCAACTGGAATTGGAGGCGTGTTACATTTCCAAATGAGGGCTCCCAATGTTTTCATTTGGGTTATTTGTTAAACCAAAGCACAATTTTCAACCTGCCCACTTTAAAACGTTTCAGTAATCTGAAGGACTGAATAGAACTTACCACGAGCCATTTGGTAGGAAGTTTTCATTATCTTTTCTCACAGGGCTCTGTGCTTTGAGACAACTCCCTGCTCCTGTTTTCCCACTCTGGAAACTGATACATTGAAGGAAATGCACTTAATAATCTGGTAACTGCAAAAATGTCTTTTTTTTTGGTAATCTTATCAGTGAGTTTACATGCACTTGTGTAATCAGATAACGGGGGAAAATGCAACCAGCCAATAATCTCACACACACACACGTGACGTAAACTGCAAACTTTACTATTTTAATAATGAAATTCTTCATTTCCTCGAGCATATATGAGTCTCCCTAAAGGTGTTTAGTAGATGCTGCAGGTCCCGCAAGAGAAACAAGCCCCAGGTCTGTGTTAACAAGCCATGAAGAAGTGAGGTCTCTTAGAATAAGCCAGTGGTTCACAAAGTGGGGGGCTATTGCAAGCTATTGCAGGGCTTACATTTACAGCATTTAGCAGACGCCCTTATCCAGAGCGTTAACAATGCAAGTCTTATATTTCTTAAGTGACATAACCAACTAAATACATATGCGTCTCGTTTAAGTCACTTACTTACGTTTTGCTGCCACCGTCAGGTGGAAGAAAAAATTGCAACGTGCTTGCAGGCCTCTAAAGGCCTTTTCACACACAGTCCGTTTTTTACGGATTTAACAAAACGAATGCGGTTTCTAAGGTAGTGGGACTTTCACAGCAAGTCCGACGTGTTTTTGTCTAAACACTCAAACTCCCTGCCCACTTTTGCTTTCTTTAATTTTCCTTCTCAACGTGTCTCGCCGTGTCTTTTTCACATCGTCAACTTCAAAAAACAGACACGAGGGAAGATTAGTGCAGGAAGCTTGAACAGATGAACAGGCGTGAACAGATTAGAAGGCACTTAAATACATAATAAAATGGTTCTATACAGTCACTGTGAGGTTTATCACCATCATTCTCCAGCCTTTCAGTTATATTCCACCAGATATTTTCTTTAAAATGCATGTTTTTATAGTCCTGTAAGCTCTTGTGCTCTGCTACGCGCAGGATGAGCTGTTCTGCCTGACAACCGAGCTCTGATTGGTCAGTCTGATTTTAACACATCGACCAACGCAGAAATTGGAACAGGCTCCGATTAACAAATTTACGCAGTCCGTCAGTTTCGGACTCTGCATGAAGGACAGCGTTAATATACACTTATTATTATTATTATTATTATTTTTTTTTTTTACAAAACTTGACGTGCGTAATTGAGGTGTGTAATAAACGGACTCGGTGTGAAAAGGCCATAATAATGTATTCTTAAGTGATGCCAATGCCAATGAAAATCTGTCCGCAGGCCGCACTTTGGACATCCCTGCCTTAGTATGGGATTTCTGGGCCAAATGTGAGACAAAATAATGGATATTCCTTACTGCGCATTGTCATATTCGTACACCAATCAGCCAAAAATATTAAAACTACATGTTCTGGAACGATGTTTAGTTAGATGCTTTCTCCATGGAAAGAAAATGCGACTCCTCACACCGGACGAGCTTCTAGTTCTGATACTTGCAAGCTCGTTGTAGGGATTGTTGATGGTGGACCGGTTTGCAACTAGGCAGGTCCACACTCATTACCCCACAAGCCTTTTTGTTAAGAAGATGCTCCGGCCCAGTTGTCTGGCTTCGATTTGTCCCCAAAGTCGCTCAGGTGGACATTTCTCCTATATCCAACAATTCAACCATGTGGACTAACCGTCTATTATATCGCAGAGCTTAACATGGGCTATCGTAAGGAGATAATGTTCGTGCGAGGTCTTAATGTTTTGGCTGAATGATGTATATCCTACCTTTTCTTGCCATCTTTCCCTTCTTCACTCTAACAAGTAAAGGTACTCAGTTATGCCCTGATGTGGCATCGAGCTTCCATTGTTAAAGGTGGATCTATTGTACTTTCTGCATCTTTCTGCTGGGCAAGTACTTGGAATGTAAGAACCAATTAAATAGGTTCACTTTCCCAGTAGAAAAGAAATGCCTTTTGCCCAGCAACGAGAATGGGTACACTGTCGAACCTTTATTGAGAGTACCCAAATGTCCACGTGGACTGCATGATGTACAGGTTTGCATGTCTCTGGAGCACTTTGGCACAACTTTTGAAGTTTCCTCTGCATGTGCTTTAATTTGTACAATTGTGTAACTCACCCAAACATAGTCGAGCTGATTACTAGGGGTGTAACGATGTGCATGTATGTGTTCTGTTTATTATACCACCTATTGCACTTGCATTTTTTTACACCAGAGGGTGCAATCATACATCATGCTCCCAGATGCTGTTCTCTGTGAGCTTGTGTGTTTACAGGAAGTCCCCCATTTTACAATGGTCTGATTTACAATATTTTAACTTTATGATGCGTATCTAATAATACACAAACACACATGCAGCACAAACCGTACTCGGAGTTTAGAATTTCGATTTTTCACCAGGCAAGCCATAGACATTGTAATACTCTCCCACACTGGTGCTAAATGAGAAACAGTGCATGTTAGGGAGTCAGTTTGCGGAAGAGATGAGCACTGGGAAATGTAGTGAGGAAAAGCAGGGGTCGTGACGATCGTTTTTGTTTTTCACTTTTAACATATTATGCAATAAATTCCACAATATTCAATACCTTGTTATTAATTAAGCTTAATGCTCCTGATTTTGCAGAACTGTAGGTTAACGTGTTTTAAGCATGTTTAATGGCGGTTATGTCACGATATATACAGTATAGATTAAACGCCTCAGTTTACAATAAATTCAACTTACAATTGCTTTGTCAAAATGGAGGACGACCCATACTTTTGATTTTCAATTTAAGATGGCACTTGGGTATTTAAATTTGGTTGAACTGTTAAAATAGCACACTTTGTTGCAGTAGCATTATTTAGTACTCATTTCTTAAATATTTTTGTTTACATTTTTATACAAGATCCCATTGTTATTCTTCAGAAATAAGGAATGTTTCACTCTGAGATATGGTGAAGCTACAGTAGATATGATTTTGTTGTGGACTGTTTTGCATCGTTTACACTTTAGAAATGAAAAAGGATTGGCTTTTATCCTATGTAAAAATCGATAACTGTGGGCAGAAGAGTACTGTTACACCTGTACTGATTATAATATATGTATAATGATTACACACTCTTAATTACACAATTTTATGGGCAGTTAAGGGAAGAATTTGTTATTAATTGCAGCCCTGAGCGTTTCACAGAAATTTAAAAATGCACTTTGCACCCTTGCACTGTGGTTCATGTGATACTGTGTTTTTATGCTTGTTTGTTTGTCCATACTATTCTTCCAACCCAAGTATGAAGACACTTCTCACATTCCAGTAGACAATAAAAACACAAATTTGGTCAACTTCATGTCCGTTTTATTATTTCATGTTCATTTCTTTCCATTAGGAATTGCCCGTGAGATGGCAGAGTTTAGAACAGACTTGGTGTTTTACACAAGTAGAAAAACTGACAGCTGGAGTGTTGAAGATTGTCAGATAACCTCGTGCCTTCGCGTGACAGCGGGTCTCGTGCCCTACCTACCAGTCTGGACTAAAGTGAACAGGCACTGGCGAGAGCAGCGAGAGGACAGAAGGCAGGATAGATTTGAGGTCAGTCAGCAGTGCAGCAATGCCACTAATTCCTACCGTACACAGTCTGATCTGCGCTGATGACGCGCGTCACGTCACCGGCCGTGCTAATCCGAAATGCGTCCGAAAAGTCCTTCCTTACAAAACTCTTCCAAACTTCGGAGTCAATGTAACAAGTGTGAAAAAGCTCAGTATCTACAGCTAAACAGAGCATGCATTCGTGTTTTCAACCCTATTCGAGTATTGCAGTTGCTATGCAAAAACTCCAGAGAGCCCAGAATTCCTTAGAAACCAAATACACTCCATCTCGACGTCTAAAAATGAACTCGCGTAGCCACGATCCGCTAAACGGGATTTAACAGTCAAATTATTACCAATGTTTTCATTAAGCAGCGCTTGAAGGCATTTGTGAATTTGAAATTTCGCTACAGTCCAACTCACAGCAACCGGAATATAAGCTCACGACTAGGACAGGACTACGCCATCTTTGGTCTTCTGGTTTGTTTTGCCAAAAGCAGCTACATCGGTGGTAATCTAAGCAGGAAAAAGGCAGCGGAGCGAAAACTTACATTCAGTCGATCTTGTTCATTTAGAGCAATGAATGGAAACTGTCCTGATAGACTGTTAGTGCTTTGATTCTATACTTATTTGCCGGTTTAGTTTAGTACACCCCTTGTATCTAAACTGACCATCAGGTACTCCTGGAGAAGCCCTCTACGGTTTACACTGACATATTTCGAGTGGTGGATTATTAGAACTACACAGGACACTGGCAGTGCATTAATATGCTAGGTGTACCTGGGGTTTGTCCTATTGCAAGTCGTTTGAATGTTTTACAGACATTCAGCAAGTCTTACTGATAGTCAATACAGCTTCTCCTGCTGAGGAAGCAAGCACCAGTAGAAAGTGGCTATAGAGATAGCTAAGGTGCATCAGAGCGTGACAAGGAGGTGTGGGACGAAGGAAAAAGCTGGGAGTTCTCAGAAAGGAAAACGTGGCTGTGTTCCAAATCACCGCTGCCTCTTCAAAGTCCAACAACCCAATCCACACAAGGTAGATGCTGTTAAAGGGTATCCAAATGTAGAGCATTATAGAATAAAGGGACTCACTGAAGACGAAGAGTCTGTAAAACTGAGAGAACATGGTTTTAGGTCATGTACTCACTGATCATTATTAGGTACACCTCCTTGCTTCTACACTCACTGTCCATTTTATCAGTTCCACCTACAATATAGATGCACTTTGTAGTTCTACAATTACGGACTGTACTAATTTATTACTGACCCTTTATGGTCAGGACGACCACAGATCAGGTACCATCTGGGTGGTGGATCATTCTCAGCACTGCTGTGACACTGATGTGCTGCTATGAGTGGATCAGACACAGCAGTGCTGCTGGAGATAAAAACACCTCAGCGTCACTCCTGGACTGAAACCATATACGTCCAGCCACCCGATGCTTCTAATAGCGTGCACAGTGAGTGAACACGGTGTTTAAAACCTCCAGCAGCACTGCTATCTGATCCACTCATACCACCAAAACGCACACTAACACCACCACCACAACATCAGTGTCACTGCAGCCAAACAGTACCTGATCTGTGGGGTCCTGACCATTACAGAACATAGGAAAGGGGACAAAGTATGTCGAGAAACAGATCCAGTAACTGTAGAGCTACAAAGTGCATCCGATAAAACGGATAATGAGGGTAAAAACAATGAGGTGTACCTAATAAAGTGGTCGGTGAGTGTATGAGGATGACAAAAACAGCTCATTTGGATCCCTTTAAACTCCAAAACCGAGTATCAAGTGCCAAGCTCAAGTATCATCCAACCGAAGGGAGCAAGTGACCAGGGCATGTTGAAACACAGCCAGACTTTTATAAGGCAACAGCAAAACTGTGACGGGAGAAATAGATTAAGATTGTTATTACTGACTAAAACAACCCCTTAATAAGAGTAAGTGTAGGGGACACAAATACCTCCATAAACAGCTACATGTGTGTATAAAAATACACTGACACAACTATATGTACAAACTGGATTACGGGCGAAACACAATTTACAACACAACATCTGTAAAAAGGCCCAAAATAGGCAAATTCCCTATTAAGGAATACAAACTAGAACGTGTTAGGTAACATGTAAGACCTTCACACAGGTATCCCGATCACGGTCGATTCAACTACTAATCTAAAAAACCTACCACTGGTGATCACACAGAGCACTTAAGCAAAGATTCATCAACACGTCTTCATCACAACCACCTTCACACAGGTAAGCCAGTATCAGTTGGCCAAACGGATTAAAAGCAAATGAAAACGTCAGCAGCTGTGGTTTCTAGGTTTCAGATTCTTTATCTTCTCTAAAAATTGTAGATTGTTAAAAAAAACTGCCTATATACAAATCACTTCACATTGGTATGAGAAAGCATAGCATGTATGTACACATGGAAAGGGTTTGCAAACACAGGTATGTGCCGCTTAACGTCCATCCGGTCGACGTCAGTTCACTTTAATGTCTTATATACATCTAATTCATGTCTGAATGACAGGGTTTTCAGTATCCAATATCCAAAGATAAGAATTGCGGTCTTGTACAGTACTGTACTAAATGTTTTCATATTGTCTTTAATTATACTGCTTAAAATAAAACAAAGCATCTAAACTACAGTGTAGTGCGGACGTTAACTGGCACATACCTGTAAATGAAATCTTTAGCTGTTAGGAATTAAGGTCTCCTTCATTAGTAAACGAGTTTTTGAACCCTGTACTTCTGCAGTCCAGCACAGCGGGAACTCTCTACTCTAAACACCCACATCTGAGAAATCAAACTGTACTGAACTGTAAGCCTACAGTACTAAAGCTGAGCTACTATGTCAAAGCATTTCCTATCCAAGTAAACTTCCGCATTACCTCCAGTCTAATTCAGCTCATTGTTATATTACACGCTTAATCCATTCACTCGGCCATCAATGAACAGTGAACGCTAGTAAAGCAGTGATGCTTAAACAACTTAAGTGTGAAGCAATCAGACTCGGGTTAGCTCAAATCTATGAACGGAGTTTGTCTCGGCGTCCGTAAAGCGAAGATATGCCTTCAGAACTTTTTTCCTAACTTCACAGGGGTGTTAAACACAGTCATATTAATAGGGATGGAGGCAAACCGTTAAATAAATAGGATAATCACAGAATGGATGATTTAGTCACGACGTTGTAAGGTGCAGGCTGGGAAAGATGTTCGTCCCGCCTCCATCACGAACGTATGAGCATTTGACACTGCTCCCTCTTCAGACTGGAGGTTACACTGCGTTGTCCTCTGTAGGCGGCTCAGCGTTTGGGGGCTGGAGTAGAGTTTGCTGAACTGGAAGGACAAAGAATGGACAGTGAGGTTTAGTCAGACACAGCAGTTTATCAGATGCAATGGGCATCAACAGTTGAGTGAATTAACCAAATACATTTGATGTAATACTGGCCCTTTGTTTTCAAGTATTGAAAGGGATTGGACATGGAAATCATTGTACACTTAAGAGTCTCAGAGGCGGCACGGTGGCACAAACGGTTACCACTCGTGACAAACTGATTAATCGGTCAGCCCATTAATACCACTCTGCACTGGCTGATATCCGCACTAATACTGCCGGATATATATATCCCCCATTCAGAAATAGTGGGGAAAATGCAGAGAAACTTTGTTAGAACTTGCAGCTCATAAACTAAGTATTAACTAAAAACAAAGAGATCCTGAGACTTAGTGAGGTGGGGTCGTTTGTGAGAAGATGAAAATGTCTCCAGCATTACAATTTGCTGCTTTTAACTGGAACAGGAATTAAAAACAAAAAGTTGATGCTACCATGAACACTGCTTTAATATTGTTTTTTTGCAAGTATTTACACATTTTCAGTTTTTCCCCAGAAAGAATGTGATAATATTACCTGGTAATAAATGTTGTTGTTGAAGGCATTAAAACTTTTAGATTTTTATTTATTAAAAAGACAGAGTACAAAGAGAGACAGTGCATTTATAGTTATATCTAGTTATAGTTATGTAGTTATAATACTTAAAAAAACAACAACAACAAAAAATCAATGTGATATCGGCATTATATATCGGCCATCGGTCAGCCTGCTCTGTAAATATTGGCAATTAAAAAACGCAGGTCGGTCAACCACTAGTTAGCACGGTCGCCTCAGAGCTCCCGGTTCAATCCTCACTCTCTACTCTGTCTGTATAGAGTTTGCACATCTTCCCTGAGTCTGCGAAGCTCCATGTTGGAAGGCAGTTACTTTAGTTTAAATGGGCTGGTACAGTAAGTTCAGAAACACTCAAATGAAATGATTGATTTTACTGAAATTCTGGAAGCTCCATTTTCAGTTTTTTAAGCACTAGAATTAAAATACTTTTCTTGCACTTGTTAATGTATTTGTGACCTATTTGTACACTTCCCTGCTATACTACTAATCACCAACTTTATTGGTGTTGAATACATCTTGAAGTGGCATTTGGTGAGTTGATTAGGACTATCACATGGCAGCTGTCAATGCTTTCTCAGTGATGGTCAGCTACCATGTGGTTTTTGAACTGCTCCTTATGTCAGAAAACAGCTGAACATGTTTCCATTCACCTGCCGACGCCCTTATTCTGTAAACATGTGTTAACAGGTGCTGGTGATTGGCTAGGGTAACTGACAGGAAAGGAGGGAATGCTACTGCCCCCATTTAGATAAGGTCTGATTTTGCTCTTGGACTCCTGGCCATACCTAGCTTTGGCTTCAAATGATGTGACTACTGATAAGGGGAGGAAAATGAACTGAACCTTGAGGTTCCTGGGCCACAACAGCTTCGGGATTCTCCGCCTTCACCATGTCTGAATTCAGGCTCTCTGCAAAATCATACAATGGCAGTGAGGTACACTGGAAATGGGTCTGAAATGTATCCAGGCAAAGTGGTTTTTGCTTGTTCTTACGCTGTATGCTGAAGCAGAACTTCTTCTTCTGGTAAGAAATGTAGCTGCTGACTGCCCCAACCAGTGCCAAGGCAACAGCACTTACTATGCCAGCAATGGTGCCCGTCTCTGGTGCATTTTCTAAAGGTAAACAAATTGAGGCAAAATTATTGCTCAGAAAATTAACCTTAAAATGTTGATCAACATACTTCACTGCCCCTTTTCTTCTCGGCAGTTTGGTGCACCCAATTCCCTAGTCTCACAAGACCCCCCTGTCGCTTATACTATTCCTCTGTTGATGCTGGCAGGTGCCTCCATACATCTCAGTCCCTGACTTCTTTACCCTGCAGACTAAATCTGCACAGAGCAATGGCCTATGCTGATCTCACCTCAAAGTAGGAGGCTAGCACCACCCAAAGCATCTTAGTAGGGACATGCAATATGTATTATCTATGATAATATCTTAGTTGTTGTTCCTGACATTATCAATTCTGTTACTCACTTTGAAAAAAAAAATAAATAAATAAACATAAGTCCAAAACCAGCCTTAAGAGTTCACATATTCACTGCATCATGTAGCCAGGTAGGATAGAATACTGCACATACAGTGGGGCAAAAAAGTATTTAGTCAGCCACTGATTGTGCAAGTTCTCCTACTTAAAAAGATGAGAGAGGTCTGTAATTTTCATCATAGGTACACTTCAACTATGAGAGACAAAATGAAAAAAAAATCCAGGAAATCACATTGTAGGATTTTTAAAAAAATCCCAGAACTACATGGAGGGACCTGATGAATGACCTGCAGAGAGCTGGGACCAAAGTAACAAAGGCTACCATCAGTAACACACTACGCCGAGAGGGACTCAGATCCTGCAGTGCCAGGCCCGTCTGAAGTTTGCCAGAGAGCATATGGATGATCTAGAAGAAGATTGGGAGAACATCATGTGGTCAGAAGAAACCAAAATAAAACTTTATGGTAAAAACTCAACTCGCCGTGTTTGGAGGAAGTAGAATGCCGAGTTGCTTTGGGGCTGTTGTTCTGCAAAGGGCACAGGACGACTGATCCATGTTAAGGGAAGAATGAACGGGGCCATGTATCGTGAGATTTTAAGCCAAAACCTCCTTCCATCAGTGAGAGCATTGAAGATGGAACATGGCTGAGTCTTCCAGCATGACAATGATCCCAAACACACCGCTCAGACAACGAAGGAATGGCTCTGTAAAAAGCATTTCAAAGCCCTGGAGTGGCCTAGCCAGTCTCCAGACCTCAACCCCATAGAACATTTGTGGAGGGAGTTGAAAGTCCGTGTTGCCCCAAAACATCACTGCTCTAGAGGAGACCTGCATGGAGGAATGGGCCAAAATACCAGCTACAGTGTGTGCAAACCTGCTGAAGACTTACAGGAAACGTTTGACCTCTGTCATTGCCAACAAAGGTTATGTTACAAAGTATTGAGTTGAACTTCTGTTATTGACCAAATACTTATTTTCCATCATAATTTACAATTAAATTCTTTAAAAATCCTACAATATCATTTCCTGGATTTTTTTCCTCATTTTGTCGCTCATAGTTGAAGTGTACCTATGATGAAAATTACAGACCTCTCTCATCTTAAGTCAAAGAACTTGCACAATTAGTGGCTGACAAAAAACTGAGTGCATGCAGCAGGTTAGCACCACAAAATCAGGTTAAAAATGAGTGTGCCAGGAGACAATACAGACACCACCAGCCTCACAGTCTTACGTAGTTAGATGCAATTTGCTAGATGTCAATTTGCAATGCACCCATTGATCAGCCGGTGACCGGTTGAACAAAAATGATCTGCATATCATTTATAATTCGTAGACAGGGAAAAAAAATTAACAAATCAGTCAAAATCAGAATCGTCTGGCCATATTTTAAAATCGGCCAAAAAAAACCCTGCAATCGGTGCATCTCTAGTTGCCATTAAAAACAGCTCAACAACCAACTTGTTTCGCTATTTGTGAACAAACCACAGTGCAGAACAAGAAGATAATGATAAACTTCACGAGTCTGCTGTCCACCACAGGCTTAAATCAGCCAAGTTTCCAGCATAAAGACACACCCAGCAAACATTAGCGGAATCGCTCTGCAAAAAAAGTTCCTTACGACAAGAAAAGCAACAGGTGGCAAGACTTAAATGCTGTCACCAATTACATCGCGAATGACACGGTGCCAATTCAGTTCTTTTGAATACTTTAGACCCTAGATATAAAATCCAGAAAATGTCAAGATATAATTTTCTGACAATATCACACACCCTTACACCTTAGATACACGTCTTACCATAATCTTCACCACCATAATTGTCCACATTACCACCTGCACCTGCACCTCCTTTTCCACCTGCACCTCCTTTTCCACCTGAAAACACAGACACATGCCTAACAACAAATTTCATAATAATATAAAAATAAAAGCACATACAGATAGTACACAGTGTATTTGAGAAAAATCAGTTTTTTTACATCTTCATTGATTTTTATGAATTGTATTTCATTCCTTTGCTTTATTCGTGCTTTTAATCATTAATTACATACAAATATAGGTGTAAAAACACTCATTCAGGGGTCTGGAATGGATTAATCCTATTGACATTACTTCTTATTTGATTCTAACTTCGAACAAATGGGTGTTCGAATGGCCTTCTGGAACCATTTAAGTTCGAATGCCCACCATCAAAGCCAAATGTCACAAAAAGTATATTTATTGAAATATAACAAAAATCTAGTCTCTTACTCAGTGTGAAACCTGGGCCTGTTTAGTTGAACACAACGCTTATATCTTACTGCCCTCTAGTGGAAGAGAATGTAATTGTTCTGCCTGTTACTACACACCGCTCGCTTAGAGTACCAATCAGGAGAAATTGGACAATCTTCCACGGCACACCTGATTGTGCTGTGGCAAAGTGGTTGGGAAACACTGCTCTAGCGGAATGATGGCTTCTGAACAGGAAAATACCTACCTTTCCCTTTGTCTGGTTTGTAGCTGCCATCATTTCCCACATCTGCAAGATCCTCATCTGTAAATGAACCACCTATGAAATCAGAAGGTGGATTTTAGCAGCAGTACAGTAAAACGTGCATGACATAATGTGTACCCATACAAAAAGCCAACACTGAGAGTCCAGGACCAGATAACAGGTAAAAGAGAGGTCTTTTTAAGGGAAGGGTGAAAGCATGGCATCCCCATAGCAAAGAAAGTAAGCTGCAATACTGGAGGAAATCACAAAGCTGGCTGCAAAAAGCCCAATAACCATGCAGGATTATTAAGCACCGAATACCGTAGCAGAAATTAAGCTGATGGTTTATTAGTAGGAAGTGTTTCTTTCATTTCATCTCTCAGTCCTGCTCATTAAGTAAACTGCAGGCGTGGATTTCAGTTTAGTGCACAAGAAGATCCTTGCAAAAGATGGAACAGACGACAGTAGACACGGAGGAGAGATAAGAGACTCCATTCCCATGCCAGAGAAAGGCACGTTCTGGGTTCCTTACCAGAATTTCCACCTCTGCCACCGGGTTTGCTGTCACCTCCTCCAAGGCCTTTGTCTGACAGAACACAAGATGCTATAGAGATCCCCACTAACCTCATTTCCTTTACAGTTCTTATTGTTATACGCAAATATTACCAAGACACCATTTACTGAATGAATCATTTCCGTCTTTTACAGTCACTCTCAGTACAAAGAGAACTAAATGACTACATACACTCACCGGCCACTTTTTTAGGTATACCTGTTCAACTGCTAAGCACGTGGCAGCAAGTCAATACATGTAGACATGCATCAAGATAACCTGCATCAAACCGAGCATCAGAATGGGAAAGAAAGCCAATTTAAGTGACTCAGAACGTAGTATGGTTGGTGGTGCTGAATGGGCTGGTCTGAGTATTTCATAACATGAGGTACTGGGAATTTCCCCACACAGCCATCTCTAGGGTTTAGTGCCCTGGTGATGCCAGAGGAGAACGGACAGACTGGTTCCAGTTGATAGAGAAGCAACAGTAACTCAAATAACCACTTGTTACAACCGGAAGCAGATGGGTTACAGCAGCAGAAGACCTCTCCAGGTCCAGGTGCCACTCCTGTCAGCTAAGAGCCAACTGATGCTACAGTTCATACAGGCTCACCACATGTTTGCAGCACCTTGCTGAATTTATGCCATGAAGAATTAAGGCATTTCTGAAAGCTAAAGGGGTTCCAACCTGGTACTAGCAATGTATACTTAATAATGGGGCCAGGGAGTGTACATGTTTTAAAACAGAACATATTTTAAAAGCTTATGTACTTCTTTTATTAGAATTCTTTTATTTTATTTCTTCGGCTTTTTCAAAAAAGCCGACGGAAGCTAACAAGGAAGACAAAACCTTACTCTACACCTGAAGTTTGCAAATTGAAGATGGAATAAGCAAGAGATACCTCCTTTACCGATGTCATTTTTCTGGTCCAGTGCATCGCTAAGGTCAAAGTCAGATGAATCTATGAGATAAATGAGGCATTATTGTGTGTGTTAATTGTTAAACATTGTGGATATGTGTAAGATGAAGTAGTTTTATTAAAGTACCCCTAAACTACAAACGTATATGATGTTTGCTGCATGTGCATGCCCCTATGGAACCACTGCTCCCAACCCCTCCTAACAGCTCGGTCAGCACAGCCTAGACGGCGGGCAATACTTTGAAACAACCCTCCTCTCGGTCTAATGAAGCGCCCCCTCTCAAAGCTTGTCAACTGGCCAAAAGGTCTTCGAGTGCTTCGTAGAGGCATGTCTAGAAGTCAGCTCTCTCGCATCATGAAGTACACTACCCAAAAGTAGTCTCTGAGAGCCTTTTTATAGGGCAACAGGGAAGCATTTTTAGACCCAGTGCCTGCAATCATTTTCATAACTGTCTGAGACAGAACTGAATACCAAGTTTAGCAGCAATCCTATCTGTGTGTATTAATTTCTTTAGTACGAGGACATGTTCATAAATCCTTGTATTTTTAATACAGATATGCTTTTTACTGTTTTCTTGGAAGTTAAAGAGAATATTCTATGCAAAAATCACTTTTTCCAGTGCTTGTGCACATATTTGTTCATCTAAAGTGTCTATTAAACATCAAGCTGTGAAATCAGACACCCCAGTCATTTTACATGGGATTCAACAAGCCTTCCAGATTTGGCAAATGTTTATGTCACAAACTGGTCCATTATATTAATACTGCCCTCCACCCGAGTTTCTGCACCCATCCGTATCTGGGTATCTCACCCATTCATTTGCATACTCACAACTTTGGACTGAAAAGACGAGTTGTTGAGGAAAGGTGTTTAAAAACTGATCTGTCTCTTTAGCTGTTTGGCAACAGAGGTAGTGGAGCAGTGATTCATTATCATTTAAAGGAACAGGCACTCAAAACGGGTCATTCTGAAAAGCACCGTCTTAGACTCGGGGAGAAGGAAGCTCTGGTGCCAGATCCTTGTTGTATTTTGACCAATCAGACATTTCATTAAGACCCAAGCAAACTGAACTATTGGGGTATATGTCACCTTCAAAAAAAAAAACCATACTACCATATTTTTCGGACCATAAGGCGCACTTAAAATCCTTTAATTTTCGCAAAAATCGACAGTGTGCCTTAAAATGCGGTGCGCCTAATGTATGAATTAATTCTGGTTGAGCCTTCTGACCTAGAACCGATTGTAGATAGTACACGGCGCTCATAAATCTGTCAAAATGTTTTAGCACGGCCTTGGTAAGTTACGAAGCTTACGGCCACCGTAGTGCGCAGCATCGCGGAGTAATACGGTATGTGCTTCAGCATTAGGGTACATGCATTCATTCATTTATTTTCAAAGCGGATTTCAAACTCAGCGCTATCAGTCACGCAGTACAACATGGACATAGAGCAGCTGTGAGAGAATTCAACATTAACGAATCAATGGTACGGAAGTGGAGGAAGCAAGAAGACGCCCTGCGCCAGGTAAAGACCAAACTGAGCTTCCGACGGAACTTAAGAGTTTTGTTTCATTTCATGCCCCTTATAACCCGGTGCGCTTTATGTATGAACATAGACCCGTTAGCAGTCGATCATTGATATCGCGCCTTATAACCCAGTGCGCTTTATAGCCCGAAAAATACGGTAAGCTATTTCAGTCCACAGTGTCTACAATGTTCAGGGGTACTTTAGCATATTAATGAATCCAGAACACCAACATGATGAAGTATTATAACCTGTTAATTTAGTAAAGACGTTTAATAAAAAACATCAAATTAACAACTTATACAATGGATTGAATGATACAGCGCTGTGCAGCTGGCATGCAGGGTCATAGAAACAGGAATAGAATGAGAGAGCAATGAACAGAAATGATGTGAAACTGAACTTGCAAACTTGTTCTGAATACTGAACTGAAATGTGCTTCATGCTGGATTATTGACCTGCTAGCCGAGCTGGAATGGAGGTAATATCATGCAGTAAATATGCATATGGACTCTCAGTGAAAGAAACATATTCTCTTTATGGAGAGAATGTGATTTTGGCTGAGAAGAGTGAAAATGCTTGTAAGTGTAGTTATATGGTAAATTCAAAGCACTATGGTACATATCAGGGGAGCAAAATATACAATACTTGACATACAAGACGAATTCAAGACCGTTTCATCCTGTACGGCAAGAATTATAATATTTTAGCTCACTATCACAAGAGAACAGCATGGACACCGATGTGCTTGGAGTCTAGCCTTACATATACGGACACACACAGACTCAGACTATGAAGGCTCTCCGATAACACAGTACACACCAGCCTTACGAGATGGGGTAGAGGTTCGGAGGGGTCTGGAGGTTGCGTGAGGCAACAAAGCAGGCCTCACAGTGGACCCAAAGAAATCAGCAAGGGGGTTCTCTGTCAGTAAAGGCTAGTTGGTTAGTGAGGTTACAGACATACACAAGCTAAAGTGAGCTTTAGAATAGGACACAGAGTCAGCATTAGTCAGAATGAGTCAAAACAAGCAGGTGTTAGAGCACAACAGTAAACTCACATTCAGTGTTTAGGAAAGCTTTTCTCTGGCACTTTATCCTGTAATGCGCATTATTGTTGTAATACAATTTGCAAAAGCTTTTCTCCCAAAACCTGGAGTGTTTTCCAATTGTATTACAAATAATCCAACACAGTTTATGAAAGCACCGATCCGATATTAGGATCGGATAACAGTCCTGATATTAACAAAATCAGCTGGATCGGTTATCAGAAAATTAAGCCGATCCATGGGACTGATCCGTTCACCTTAATTGTGTGACATATGCTACGCCATACATCAGTTACGCCAACAAGTTTGATGGCAACGTGCAACATGTGCAAAACAAAAGCTGCAAGAGGTGGTGGTAGCACTGCAAAATACAACATATATTACTTATTAATAATATAGAAATATAGTTTCAGATGTTTGACTATTTTTTTATTTTGAATCTGAATGCTGTGCCAAGGTCCTGCACAATTTTTCTATTATTTTAGTAACAAATAAATAAATTTAGTACATTTATATCTACGTGTTAATTTGTTGTATTTTCTTTTACATAGTTTAGTAATGTTTAAGTCAATACTGATGCCTTAAGTCTCAGTGAGGTATATGATTTATTTATTCAACAATGGTATCAACCGTTATGTATCGGTATCAGGAGTGAAAACATTGAATCGGTGCATCCCTACTTATACAGATTAGAGGTGTAACAACATGCTTGCTTGCTTGCATTGGGGGGGGGGTGTATGCTTTTACACTGTACTACGCTTTTTCTTAGGTCAGAATTCATGGTGTAAATGCCATAGTGAGTGCTTTAACATCTATAAAAGTGTGTAGGTACTCCCCATTTTATATATTTAGACTTTACGATGGGAATCCAATAGTACGCACAAATATAGGGGTTAGACAATGAAACTGAAACACCTGTCATTTTAGTGTGGGAGGTTTCATGGCTAAATTGGACCAGTCTGGTGGCCAATCTTCATTAATTGCACATTGCACCAGTAAGAGCAGAGTGTGAAGGTTCAATTAGCAGGGTAAGAGCACAGCTTTGCTCAAAATATTGCAATGCACACAACATTATGCGTGACATACCAGAGTTCAGATGGTTTGATGAACATGAAAGTGAAGTTGAACATCTCCCATGACCTGCACAGTCACCAGTTTATTAGTAAATAGTAAATATTATTGAGCCACTTTGGGGTGTTTTGGAGAAGCGAGTCAGGAAACGTTTTCCTCCACCAGCATCACGTAGTGACCTGGCCACTATCCTGCAAGAAGAATGGCTTAAAATCCGTCTGACCACTGGGCAGGACTTGTATATGTCATTTCCAAGACGAATTGACGCTGTATTGGCCGCAAAAGGAGGCCCTACACCATACTAGTAAATTATTGTGGTCTAAAATGACAGGTGTTTCAGCTTCATTGTCTAACCCCTGTACACATTCGGCTGAAACCACACTCTGAATTTAGAATTTGCCTGGACAGGCGATGTGTAAAAGCAGCACTCTCCCACACTCTGATGAGGAAGTCGGCAGTGCGTGATGTAGGGAGTCACGTGATGGCGGTGACGAGAGCTTAGAAATGTAGGGAGGGAAAGCCATAAAATAAGCTTTATCTTATTGATTTTGCCCGACTAGTTTAACACAAGTGTTTTAACCATGTTTAAGGGTACGTTTCACTTTTGATACTCTTCTGTGCTCGATTTGGGACGCTGCCTCACGTGACGTAGGGAGTCACGTAGCGTGAGTGATGACAACTGGGAAATGTAGTGAGGAAAAGTCATGTTTTCAGTATTCAATGGTTAAGGCATGTTACTCTACGATATATACATTATATATTAATCTCCTCGATTTATGATAAATTCAACTCGTGATGGATTTGTCGGAACGTATCCCGATATTAAATCAGGGAGTACCTGTATCCTATATGTGGTTTATTAACATGCTTTTATTGGTTTAGTTCTATCAGTCTGTGTAAGGGAGTTCACACAATGCAACGTTGTTGTTCACAACAATATCTTAGCACAACGTCAAATTCACAAAAATCCAATGATGCATTCTATTACTGCATCTTATTGTGAGATTGTGTATTGTTACACCTCTAACGTACACTACAACAATTTGTATGGGCTGGCCATCAGCTTACCGTTCACCTTGTGAGTGACAAAGTCACCTTGTGTTTAAATTAAATCTATACTGGTAGACTACCATCTGCTGCCCGTCAAATCGATGGGTTATGTATTTGTAAGAAAAAAGTGCTTAAAATGAGAGCACAAGAAATCAATATATGCTGGCACTCTGAGACCCTGAGGACTAAAGATTCATTCCCAGGGTAGGACAACACATTGATTTAATAAAGAATGCACAAGTAAGCAGGTTTTAGACCAAGCCTTTTAGTGTATACAGTGTTTTATACTGTATATACTGTTTGCTTCCATTTGTACAATTGGCATTAGGCTAAAACTGGCTTCATTTCAATGACTCACCTGGTTTGGGCTGGGGTTTGGGCTGGGGTTTGGGCTTGGGCTTCATTGTGGGTTTAACTGGGTCCTTGGGCTTGTCAGGCACAATGGTGGTTTTGTCATAATAGTCTAAAATGGTGAAGTCTGCAGAGTAGCATAAGGACATAAAATTTAGTGTTTAGCAGTTTTTAAGGTGTGTAGTCGGATGTTAAATAGTTATAATAAGTAATGAGTGTGCTAGCGGAAGCAATTGATTTGTTAAAAGGTAAGAACTTGGTGATTACCACCTCCTCCTCCTCCTCCTCCAGCTGGCTCTTTGGGTTTGGGTTTAGGAGTCGCTGTGAAAACAACACAGTTGAAGTCAGGGTATGAAATTAAACCTAAACTCCATTTTACTAAATTAGAAACAATCATCCCATTTTATGCACAAACGCTTTTGATTCCGTAATAATATAATTGTAGAATATATTGTATAATAGCCAACATGGTTGTACAATAATGGTATAATGATTATAATTTATTATGATTATTACACACCTATACTCAAACTAGTCATACTTACTCCGACTAGGGAAATTTAGCACAACCAATTAACTTAATGCATGTCACTGGACTGTGGGAGGAATGCAGATTCCTCAAGACATGCAGATTCCTCATAGGTGGAGTTAGGATTGAACCAGGGATGATGTAGGTGTGAGGAGACCATATGATTTTATGGTTTCTTGATGTATTCAAAGTAAATGTGACATTTAAATAGGAATGATTCTGAAGAGGGAATATGTTCATCAACAAATAAGAGAAATTACTGGATGGCAGTGGTAAAGTTCATAAAGTTAAGAGGTTGCATAGCGAAAACTGGGCTGGTGAGGTAAAAGCCAGTACTCTGTGTTGCATTATATCTGTGACAAAATGTCCTTATTTCCATGGTTTTTTATGACATGAGGATGTATCCTCGTTTGTTATTTTTTATATTTTATATTTATAATTTTTTATTTTTTTATTAATTTATTCCCAACATACTCACTACAATATAATTACTGCACTGCTTCTGTATAGCATACCAGTACAGTGGGGCAAAAAAGTATTTAGTCAGCCACTGATTGTGCAAGTTCTCCTACATAGAAAGATGAGAGAGGTCTGTAATTTTCATCATAGGTACACTTCAACTATGAGAGACAAAATGAGAAGAAGAAAAATCCAGGAAATCACATTGTAGGATTTTTAAAGAATTTAATTGTAAAATCATGGTGGTGAAAATAAGTAGTTTTGGTCAATAACAAAAGTTCAACTCAATACTTTGTACCATAACCTTTGTTGGCAATGACAGAGGTCAAACATTTCCTGTAAGTCTTCACCAGGTTTGCACACACACTGTAGCAGGTATTTTGGCCCATTCCTCCATGCAGATCTCCTCTAGAGCAAGTGATGTTTTTGGGGCAACACGGGCTTTCAACTCCCTCCACAAATCTTCTGTGGGGTTTGAGGTCTGGAGACTGGCTAGGCCACTCCAGGACCTTGAAATGCTTTTTTACGGAGCCACTCCTTCGTTGCCCCCGAGCGGTGTGTTTTGGGATCATTGTCATGCTGGAAAGACCCAGCCATGTTCCATCTTCAATGCTCTCACTGATAGAAGGAGGTTTTTTTGTTTTTTTGCTTAAAATTTTCACCATACATGGCCCCGTTTCATTCTTCCTTAACATAGATCAGTTGTCCTGTCCCCTCTGCAGAACAAAAAAACAGCCCCAAAGGCATGATGTTTCCACCCCCATGCTTCACAGTAGGTATGGTGTTCTTGGGATTGCAACTCAGCATTCTTCTTCCTCCTCCAAACACGACGAGTTGAGTTTTTTTATCAAAAAGTTCTATTTCGGGTTTCACCGACCACATGATATTCTCTCCCAATCCTCTTCTGGATCTTCTGGGGCCTGGGACATGTACTGGCTTAAGCAGGGAGACACACCTGGCACTGCAGGATCTGAGTCATTCTCGGCGTAGTGTGTTTACTGATGGTAGCCTTTGTTACTTTGGTCCCAGCTCTCTGCAGGTCATCCATCAGGTCCCTCTGTGTAGTTCTGGGATTTTTTTTGCTCACCGTTCTCATGATCATTTTGACCCCACGGGATGAGATCTTGCGTGGAGGCCCCAGATCGAGGGAGATTTATCAGTGGTCTTGTATGTCTTACAGTTGCTCCCACAGTTGATTTATTCACAACCAACCTGCTTGCCTATAGTAGATTCACTCTTCCCAGCCCCTGGGTGCAGGTCTACAATTTACTTCCTGGTGTCCTTCAACAGCCTCTTTGGTCTTGGCCATGGTTGAGTTTAGAGTCTGAACTGTTTGAGGCTGTGGACAGGTGGTCTTTATACAGATAACGAGGTCAAACAGGTTGTGCCATTAATACAGGGTAACGAATGGAGGGACAGAACAGCTTCTTAAAGAAGTTACAGGTCTGTGAGAGCCATAAATCTTGCTTGTTTGGGTGTGACCAAAATACTTATTTTCCACCATGATTTACAATGAAATTCTTTAAAAATCCTACAATGTAATTTCCTGGATTTTTTTTCCTCATTCTGTCTCTCATAGTTGAAGTGTACCTATGATGAAAATTACAGACCTCTCTCATCTAAGTAGGAGAACTTGCGCAATCAGTGGCTGACTAAATACTTTTTTGCCCCACTGTACATGTGTCTGTGGTCCACATGATGTAAACAGGGATATCACAAAAATATGATATGTAAATCATTAATGAATGCACTACAGTCATGTCAGTGACGCTGTGGGTCAAAGCGTCTGCTAAATGCTGTAAATGTAAATACTGTCAATTAACATCGCAGCTCTATAACATGTTCTCTTTAAGAAATTCAAAAAATTTGCATTTTTATGAAGACAGACATATTCTTTAGGAACTCTCACCTCAACAATGCATAATTTTTCCTGCAATTATAATATAAAAACAGCACTTGAAGTCTGTGACTCACAACATTCACTTACTAATTTTTGGCAAGTCATCATCCAAAGCGTCGGATAGGTCGAAGTCCTGTGCCAGACCTACAACATAGAGGAGAAAAAAATAAATAAATAAAAAACCCGGACACTAGCAAATTAAGGCTGATATTCTGATAACACTCATTCACAACATGAAAATTTTCTCAAGATAAAACATCCACAGTACTAGAAAGTTGGCATGTGAAGTCTTTCAAAAGGTCAGGTGCAGAAATACCAGCATATTCTGTCCTGTTCAGTACTTTTGACATGGACAGAAAATTCACAGCATGAAAAAGGCATTCCAGCTGCTCTAGATAACAAAAGCAGTAAAATGACAGCTGAACTGTGCACAAGGGCAATATTCATAGTACACAAAAAACCTTTTGTAGTCACATAACTCCCAAAGAAGATATTTCAAAGAGGAATGTTTGTGACATTTTAATGAGTTCAAAACCTTGTAGTGTGCGATTCAACTTTTGGAACACTGTCTGAAGAAGGACAAATGGATGGTTTAATTTCTTTGACTAACTTTTTCACTTCTGCCAAGGGACTCTTGTAACTTTCTAGAATCTGTCTATCGTCTGTCAGCCTAGTTTGTAATTCTTCATGGCGGTATTTGGATAGAGGCCGACGTGCTCTACGCCAGAATTAGCAACAGCACTAAAAACACCACCCACACCGCCTCACACATCCGCCAGTCCAGGTCAACATGTTACAACTGTGTCACATGTATTGTACTGGTGTTTTGTCCACTCTTTGGCTACTCTCACAGCAGATGAGATCATGAAAAAGACAACCAGTTTGTGGGTAACGAGGCATTTCAGTTTTTCTCAGCTTTGATTGTTCAACATTTAAATGCAGGTTTTTAGTCCAGTGATAGTTAGGAATGCAGAGACTGTTCCTGCTTTATTTTGATTAAAAATGTCACTTATTGTTGTTCATATAGATAGCTGCTGTCTCTCATGCTGATATAGCGGGCATTCGACGAGCAGGTGCTTGATCGTGCCAGTGGTTTTGCATGAGTCACATAACGAGGGGATTTCACCCTTTACTAAGGAAGTGTGTGTTAGTCTAAAATATGGCATCTGTGGTAGCCTAGTGGTTAAGGTACTGGACTATGGACCAGAAGGTCCAGGGTTCAAATCCCACCTCTGCCAAGCTGCCACTGTTGGGTCCTTGAGCAAGGCCATTAACCCACAATTGCTTGGACCAATTGTAAGTCGCTCTGGATAAGGGCATCTGCTAATTGCTGTAAATGTAAATGGAAGAGAGAGAACACCATTTGGTCCCAATCGTTTTCCAGATATGTTGGTGGACACCTATCATGGGGCATATGTCATGCAACTTATTGCCTGTTTGTGTATTCCACTCAGCCTGTCACTTGTTCTTCATGCAGAAGTTGACTGGTGGTTTTGAATCGCTTGTATGAATCTTAAAGTTGGCTATCTGCGTCCCTGCTGCTTTCCTCGCCACTAGGTCCACTCTGGCATTGCCGTCGTGGCAAAGATTACAGTGGAACCTCGGAATCCGAACTTAATTGGTTCCAGAAGGCTGTTCAAACTCCAGTTTGTTCAAAGTCGAAATCTAATTTTCGCATAAGAAGTACTGCAAATAAGAATACTCCGTTCCCGACCCCCAAATGACTGCTTTTAACCCCTATATTCATATGTAATTAATGATTAAAAGCATGAATAAAGCAAAGGAATAAAATACAGTAACAATCAATAAATACAGGAAATAATTAAAATATGAATACATAAAATAAGTGAAAAATAAGTGAAACTCTAGTCATTGAGGCGAACGCATTTTCGGCACATCTTATCACTTATCAGCGGGGGCACAACTGAGTGCCTGAAGTCGCACCTATAGACTGATATAATATACGTACACATAATATGATATGATATAATATAATATAATATAATATAATAATATGGCTATGATTGCCTCCTAGTTGTTGTTGTTCTTTTGTGTTTTATGGCGACTGACATATCGTATTGGTGCATCATTGCTACCGACTGAACCGGATTACGTTCATCACCTTTGGAAGATCGCACCAGTGAGTGTTTTATTTAGGGTGCTGATGTTCAAAGTGGAAATGTGTGTTTGAATTTTGTGGGGAAAAATTCAAATGGATGTTCATTTGGAGAGGTGTTCCACTGTACTAGGAAAAGATGTTACTGTGTTTCATAACTGCCAAATTACTGGTCTGCATCAAGCAAAGAAAACAGCTAAAGAGAGTGTTGAAATGACTGGAATTGGGTTAAAAAAACTGTCCAATGTATTACTAAAACCTGGAAGGACTGCGATGATCCACCAACTTCGTGGAAGAAATCTTGAATCAGATATCACCTACACACTTCGTGAAATTGAATCATTAAAAAACTGACAATAGAACTCATGGATATGCAGTGAAAGTAAGAACACTTCCAGACTCAATATAGGTTCTTACACACGAGGAACTTTTTCGTAGTTCTTAGAACTTTGTTGTGTGTTCGTACCACAGGACCTGGGAGTGACCGTAGTTCTTAGAATGCCATGTATGGGAACTTTTTAGGTTCCTTCATCAAGGCAGGGTCTTTTCTCAGCACAGGAAACCTGCTTGATGTAACTGTAGTGTGATTGGTTCAGACGCAAGTGCCTACGTATTGAGTTCAACTGCCACTTTCAAATGTATTTGTAACAAAAAACAGATCATTGTGTTAAAATGGGAAAAACACAGACAACTGGACCAGCAATGATGTCCAGGCTTTACTGAGCCTATATGTGATGGAGGAGGTGCAACATGATTGCACTGCTTACTTCACTTCAGCATGCAAACCAAAAAAAACCCTGGAACAAATTTAGTTCTCGGGTGAGCTCCACAGGGGATAGATCCTCCAAAATTAGTCCCTAGAACTGGTTTGAAAGTGGCTATTACCATGAATGAATAGCAGGGTCTGTCTTTAAATAGTCAGGATGGGGCTCGTTTTGTTTCTTAGGGTGTCTTTTTGTGTAACTATGAAGGTGTAGAGTTCAGTTGGTTTCCGCATCTTCTGTGGTGGTTTTAAGTCATAGTTCTAAGAATATAAGCAGTTTTTTTCTGGGAGAGGAGAGGTGAAGATTTCCTTGCTTTGCTTCCATGTCCAATTGTTCCTTTCCTTTAAGGTCAGGAATGCCAGGGGACCAAGCAGGACTTTGTCATGAACGTGAATTTTAAGTTGCTTTAGTTTTTGGTTGATGCTTGCCTGAAGGCGGCTTCTGAATCTGAGTAGATCAAAACAATGAGCTGGTGGTTATCTTGGATATGGTCGAACGTTTGGGATTTTGATGCCAAGGTTGAACTGGTCGATTGCTACGGCAGTGGTTACTCCTTATTTTGTTTGGGACCATCTATGTCTGTTACTAATTGGAATGAAGTGTAAGAAAATCAGTTATTAGTGGGGTTCATCAGAAAAAATATATGTTTTTTCTGTTTACCAGGAAGCACTATGATTGCAGCAATGGAAAAAGATCATGTGGACTGCTGAGTCCAGATTTACCCTACGTCAGGGTAAGAACGTGCATGACACGATGCACTTATTGTAACGATGATGCAAGCCCTCCAGCTTGTATCAAACTGCTTTAACTCCCCCTATCTCGCCTTTTCCTACAGCAGGTGGGGCTGTTGCCACCTGCTGTAGCTTTTCTATAAATACCCCACTTCCTGTTCACTTCGTTGTCTAGCATTTCACTCACCTGGCTTGTCTCAACTCCCGGTTTGCTCCCGTGTCCTTGCCTGTTTGGTCAGTGTACTCTTAGTTTGGTTTGTCTGTATGCTCTCGTGTTTAGTAGTACCTCTGTTCTGTCCTTAACGCGTGTATGATTTGCTTATTGTTTGTTGAGCACCGTGTGGTTTTGTTTGGTTTAGTGACTGTTAGCATTAGCACCTATTGTTTGCTCCTGTTGTGTACAGCACGTGTCTTGTACATAGCATATCACTCACTGATTGTATCCGTGTTCCACCTTACTCACTGTAAACAAACCTTCTCACTTGCACTTATGTCCGCCTCAGTCTCCTTCCATGTATAATCGTGATACTTAAGCCTCTGGAGGCAGTGTTATGATCTGGTGTTGTTTCCATTAGTCAGGTCTAGGCTCAACAACATTATGTGCCAACAAAATGACGTCAGTCGGGTAGCTGAATGTACTGAATGACCAGGTTATCCCATCAATGATGCCATGGGCATATTCCAGGACAAAGGCCAAGACTGATGGGGGGGTCAAACTGTGAAAGAATGGCGCTGGGAGCATGAGGAATCATTTTCACACTTGAAGGGATCACCACAGAGTCCTGACCTTAACCTCACTGAAACAATTGTTTGATGTGCTGGAGAAGACCTCATGGAGCGGTTTTACTCTCCTATCGGCATTACCAGATCTCAGCAAAAATGAATGCAACTTGGACGACGCTAAATGTTGTGATGTTGCATAAGATTGTCGAAAACAATACCACGACAAATGCTTGGCAAATTCAAAACTAAAGGCAGTCCAGTGCAATAATAGTTTGTGTCAAGCAGTGTATGAATCTGATTTCTCAAAACAGAAATATGACATTTAATAAACTAATTCCTTCCAGTTGCATTCAAGTCTGTTAAATTAGTACTAAAGACCTGTTGGTATCATAACAACAGCATAACATCATAACTACAATGTTCCCAACGTTACAATGCCTAACAAGACCTAGCGGTTATGGTACTGGATTATGGACCAGAAGGTCTAGGGTTCAAATCCTGCCCCTGCAATCTAACACTGTTGGGACCTTGAGCAAGACCCTTAATCCACAATTGCTTGGATTGTAAGACTGAATAACTTGTAAGTTGCTCTGGGTGAGAGCATCTGCTGAATGCTGTAAGTGTATCTTTGTTGTAACCAATTGTCTGCAACTAATTCAGAGGTGTAACCTTGGTTCCACGCTCCAATGCCTAATCCAAGTCAAGGCAGTCAACAATATAAGTACAGAAAACATGATATACAACCAGTTCAAACAATATATTAAATCCAACCTGTCACTAATCCAGCATTTACTAATGGTTGTTTGTGGCTAACTGTATCCATACAACATATCATTAACTGACTCTTCCAAGTTCTTGAGGCAAAACATAAACCAGAAGCCCTTTTTCCATAACCATTCATGAATAATGCACTATTCAGTATAAGCAGGCAGATGCCACCACAGATCTGATTACAGACACAGCCCAGGGAGTGGCTGATGGAGAAGATGAGCAAGAATTACTCGGGCTTAATACACAAAACATAAAACTCCTTACTTTTACATAATTTTATACCACATATTTTAAATTTCTGCCTGAATTCAAACTTTAGGTTGTTCAACCATTTTCTCCAATTAACCTTTGGTGACTGACCACTAAAAATAAAAGCCAATATCACACCATCTGCCATTGTGTATGAAGTGGATGTAAAATAAACAGGAACCATGCAGCATGGAAAATGCAGCCACATTAAATAACTACAACTAAAGGTACAGTGGTGTGAAAATCCAAACCCACATGGCCCTGTGGGAAAAAGTGATTGCACCCTAAACCTAATAACTGGTTGGGCCACCCTTAGCAGCAACAACTGCAACCAAGTATTTCCGATAACTTGCAGTGAGTCTTTAACAGCACTGTGGAGGAATTTTGGCCACTCATCTTTGTAGAATTGTTGTAATTCAGCCACAGTAGAGGGTTTTCGAGCATGAACTGCCTTGTTAAGGTCATGTCACAGCATCTCAATAGGATTCAGGTCAGGACTTTGACTAGGCCACTCCAAAGTCTTCATTTTGTTTTTCTTCAGCCATTCAGAGGTGGTCTTGCTGGTATGTTTTGGATAATTGTCCTGCTGCAGAACCCAAGGTCGTTTCAGTTTGAGGTCACGAACAGATGGCTGGTTCTCCTTCAGGATTTTTTTGTAGGCAGCAGAATTCATAGTTCCATTTATCACAGCAAGTCTTCCAGGTCCTGAAGCAGCAAAACAGCCCCAGACCATCACACTACCACCACCATATTGTACTGCTAGTATAATGTTCTTTTTCTGAAATGCTGTGTTACTTTTACACCAGATGTAATGGGGGACACACCTTCCAAAGAGTTCAACTTTTGTCTCATCAGTTCACAGAATGTTTTCCCAAAAGTATTGGAGATCATCAAGATGTGTTCTAGAAAAACTGAGAGGAGATTTAATATTGTTTTTGCTCAGCAGTGGTTTTCATCTTGGAACACTGCCATGCAGGCCATTTTTGCCCAGACTCTTTCTTATGGTGGAGGCATGAACCTTAACTGAGGAAAGTGAGGCCTGCAGTTCTTTGGATGTAGTTGTGGGGGTTTTTGTGACCTCTTGGATGAGTCGTCGCTGCTCTCTTGGGGTAATTTTGGTCGGCCGGCCACACCTGGGAAGGTTCACCACTGTTCCATGTCTTTGCCACTTGTGGATAACGGCTCTCACTGTGGTTCGCTGGAGTCCCAAAGCTTTAGAAATGGCTTTATAACCCTTTCCAGGCTGATAGATCTTAATTACTTTCTTTCTCAATTGTTCCTGAATTTCTTTGGATCTCGGCATGATGTGTAGCTTTTAAGGATCTTTTGGTGTACTTCACTTTGTCAGGCAGGTCCTATATAAGTGATGTCCTGATTGAGAACAGGTGTGGCAATAATCAGACCTGGGTGTGGCTAGAGACAGTGAACTCAGGTGTGATAAACCATAGTTAAGTTATGTTTTAAGTGGGGGGCAATCACTTTTTCACACAGGGCCATGTAGGTTTGGATTTTTTTCTCCCTTAATAATAAACACCTTCATTTAAAAACTACATTTTGAGTTTACTGGTGTTGTCTTTGGCTAATATTTAAATTGTTTTGATGTTCCGAAAAACACTTAAGTGTGACAAACATGCAAAAAAAAAAGGAAATCGGGAAGGGGGCAAACACTTTTTTCACACCACTGTATGTGGTCCCATGCACATGTTGTTCAGGTTCATGACTATGTGTTCTTCTGAGTTGTTTTGGTGACAGCTTTTGTGGGATAGTTTCTCCCCTTCCCCTTTTCTTATTCTGGCATCTCACTCCTAGACTGGGACTTAAAAAAAGAAATAAAAAGGACAATGTGTCTCCATGGTTCAACAAGTTACGGCGTTTACTTTCTTTTTCAAAATTCAAGATGAGCTTTGTAAATGGATCTGCGTGTATGTAAATTTCTCATAGAAGAAGCACATCCCTGTCTCAACCTGCCATACAGCCTCGTTATTTTGTACTTGTCCATTTCTATGGCCAGGCTATGGTCACTGAGCCTGGACTTGCTCAGGATTTATCTCTGCTCTTTACCTCTGACAGTCAGTATACTGTTTTCATTCATTCATTCATTGTCTTATCTGCTTATCCTAGACAGGGTCGCAGGAGAGCCGGTGCCTAACTGGCAACACAGGGCGCAAGGCAGGAACAACCCTAGACAGGGCGCCAATCCTTCGTAGGGAACATACGCTCACACACACACACACTAGGCACTTTAGAGAAACCAATTAACCTAACACACAACTTTGGAATATCTGGAACACGTGTTTGGAATGTCAGTTTTCCGAACCAGGCTTGGGTTGTTCAAAATATCGTATTTTTGTCTCTTTCTGTGTGGGGGCTCATCACATGAGCGTCATGTCACGTGTGCTGAATTCGTGATAGTCTTTTTGGAATCCCGCTGAAATCACGTCAGGTGTACTGTAGTAATCATAGCCAGGCTTTTTCCAGTCTTGACGTTGCAATAAAATTAAACGTGTGTAATATAATGGCAAGTCACAAGCGCATATTATTATATATATATATATATATATATATATATATATATATATATATATATATATATATATACATACATACATACAAACATAAACATATATGCAAGACCCTCATTCTTTAAAAATACTTTAGTCGTTTAAAAAAAATTTCAGAAGATTTTCAGGAACGTCTAGTGTATGGTTAGGTTAGCATAACCGTAATAACTCTACTCGTAATAGGCTCTCGGAAGTAGACAACAGCAAAAAAAGGGGTCGGGAGCTCTACAGCTGCATCAGCATTTAACATCAGTATCAACCCAGCACCTATCAGACATTCACATATATGCCAACCACCTCGGTCACGTGTGCCAACAAGTTTGTCTAGTGGTACAACCTCTTTGCTCCCACAAAAAATACGTTTGTATAGTTGACACCCCCTTTCTTTTCCAAATACGATGGTATCTCCCCACATGCCGCAGTCCTCAAACCCCCGAACACTCTAGCTGCACCTGGGCTGACGCATGCGCACTGCGCTCCACCTGCACGCTACTGGAAGACGCGAGCCGGCTGCATTGCCATTGTTACATGGGCGTGTTTCCATCACAGACAACGCTGCTGTTATGAAATATGACTCCCGTATGGTTGCCAAAATCAAATTAATCATGTAAATGTTGGGACACAATCCTCCTAGAGTCGAATTTGATTTTTTTAAATGTATTTAATGTAACGTTTTTTGTTAAGGCAACGCCCCTGAGGGAAAGTAAACCAGCACCAGCGGCAAACTCGTTTAGCATCACTGCCACTAGATTTTTTTGGACAACATCAAATGTGACTGATTAACTGGTTGAGAAATGGAATTGAAATACCACGCTGCATGTATAATTAGAGTGCATTCAGCACTGCACAACATTAGCATAAAACTACCGTGTATACAAGGCTGGACCTGTGCTGCTATGGAGAAACGCACTACTATACAGTTTGGTTAATAGTACATTTAGTATGCCTTAAATGGATAGGGTCTAGTCCAAAACAGCTACCTATGTTGTACCAATGTAACGCCATTCAGTATGTTAAAATACAATAATTAAAATATTTCTCTAAGGCGCCACATATTTCAGAAGCAGCCTAGAAATTGTAATTCAGTCAGCACACTACGCAAAGGGAGACAGACAGAGAGACGATTAGCAAGTCAGCATGTTGCGCTTTAACAAAAGAGATCCGAAGAGCTTCACTCACCTCCCGCTAACAGGAGAGAAAAAAGAGCCAGAACAGGCCAGGCTGTAAATCTTCTCATGTTCCCGCAGTGACTGGGCTTCAATTCAGCGCAAGTGTGCTGAACGGATTTTCTATATACGGCCTGGTTAACGGATCAGACAGAGCACCGGAGCAGACCGCCGCACAGAACCACCGCCGCAGTGTGAGACAGACAGCGAACGAGACACGGCGAGATTCCCGTCCAGCCGCTTAGAGGGCGGATCCACTTCTGTAGTTTCACCACGGTATAACGATCTGATCGAGACTAATGTCGCTAACACTCTGTGGTGTTTTGTTTTAAAGTTGATCATGACCTGAATTTTGTATAATCACGTTTAGCCCTGTTATTTTATTTGACGATTAAGTAAATAATGATACACTGGCAGACCACGTACAGTTACAGAGCAAGGTAGCTGAGTGCTGAGGCGATAGTGCATTAAAGTCAACAAGGCTCTGCTGACTCAATAACCGCAGGGTTCCAGACCTCCTCTTGCATTAACATCAACACAAAAACTGTGTGCCGGGAGCTTCTTGGTATGGGTTTCCATGGCTGAGAAGCCGCATGCAAGCCTTACATCACCAAGCACAATACAAAGCGACAGATGGAGTGGTGTAAATCACTGGACTCTGGAGCAGTGGAAATGGGTTCTGTGGAATGACAAACCATGCTTCTCTATCTGGCAGTGTGATGGACCAGTCTATGTTTGGCGAATGCCAGGAGAACTTTACTGACTGCATTGTGCCAACAGTAAATTTTGATGGAGGAGGGATAATCCTATGGGGTTGTTTTTCAGGGGTTAGTCTAGGCCTCTCAGTACCAGTGAAGGGAAATCTTAATGCATCAGCATGCCTACACATTTTGGCCAGTTGTATGCTTCTATCTTGGGTGTAATGCGTGATGCATGTAAAGAGAAAATCAGAAGGCTATGGGGGAGATAAAAAATAGATTGTATTGATATGTATTATCAAAATAAGTAGAAACGTACTGAAGGTCAACACAGACAGGCACACAGTGGTGTAGTCCTAGATTTGGCCTTGAGAAGTTTTAAGATACTTGAAATTAAAGTCATGTACCAGCGCAACTGAAGGCATGTTGGAGGGAGGTACCTCTGAGAATGACAAGGTGCCTGGCCTGGAATTGGAAACAGAGGTAACAGAGGAAACAGAGAGCATGTTTTTATTAAAGATGCTTGGGTTAGAATGGGAGATAATGATAAAGGATAAATAATTTAGTGAGAGACCCCAAGCCTTCAGATGCTCTTGTGACCATCTCAGTTAATTGGCTTGGCTGCTTTTGTGGTCCACTGAGAACTATTTCTTTCTGCAACACAGAACTGGTGATGTGTAACGATTCAAATGAAAATCTACAACAATAAGTCTCAGTAGACAAAGAAAGAATATTTATTTTTTCACAGGAGCAAATTTGGTTACACATAGGTGACAATTGAGTTTATGTGAAAGACATTTAGTTCTCTTGACAGATGTCCATGTGCATCATTCAATCCACAACCTCAGTACTTGGTAGAGCATACTTTTGCCTTTTTAACATATAACAAGCTTTCTCGGTAAGTGCTGACAAGCTTCTCACACCTGTCTCATGGAATTGCTTTTCTCCTTCAAAGGCTTCTAGCTCATTGAGGTTAGATGGCTTCTGAACTGCAACTGCTTTCTTTTAATCCCACTAAAGATTTCTGTGTAACTCTGGACACTGAGAAGGCCACTTCAGAACATTCCAGGACTGATTCTATCACCAAGGTTCAAGTTCAACACAGAAGGCATAACATTCTTCTCTAAAATGGCTTGGTATTTCTGTGAATCCATAAAGGCAGTCAAACAGTCAAGACTGCCAGTTCCTGCAGCACAAAGCACTTCTGTAAGTCACACTGGATGAAGGGGTCTGCTAAATGCTTTAAATGTAACACATTCCCACAACATCACTGACCTACCATGCTTGACACTATGGGCAGTATTATTTTGGCCATAAACTTCACCGAACTGTCTCCCAGAAGTATGCAGGTTAGTCCAAATTCCTTCATTCCATTCATTTCCTGATTATTCAACTGACAAAGACGTAATTTAAAGCAAGATCTAGCTCTGATGAAAAGTTGAAATTATAAATCCTTACTTTCTTTGGATGTTGAGTATTTCTGATTGCACACACACACACACAGATGTACAAATTTTATATTCACTGGCATAAAGAAAATGACTGTTCTTATTTAATACTCAGCCAAGTGCTGCCAGATCTGCTTTCAGTAAGTATAGTGGATATTGAGGTTAGTATGTTTGACGTAACAATACACTATGACATCACAGCATAGACTGAAACATTTTTGCCCAGTGCTTAAGTAAATATTTATTCACATGAAGAACAGCAATCCTCAACCTAAAAAGCTATGGAAATTAATTCACAGAAGTCAGTTTTTATTAGAACCAAACACACAGTATCTATGAATAGGCCTATTTAAATGTTGTACAGTGGGGCAAAAAAGTATTTAGTCAGCCACTGATTGTGCAAGTTCTCCTACTTAGATGAGAGAAGTCTGTAATTTTCATCATAGGTACACTTCAAGTATGAGAGACAAAATGAGAAAAAAAATCAAAAAAATAATAATAGGTTAAGTGAACAGTGATAGTTTGGGAGAGGTGGGATTTCAACCCACTGGTCCACAGTCCGCTCCCACAGTGCCACGACAGTCCTCCTATGCAGCATGAGGTAGCAACAGACACACACATGCGCACTAACAGTATATCGGGGCTAATCACGGAACATGGCACAATAAATTCTTGCATACATAGTTTCATTTGCTCTGTAGTTTTAGGCACAGTATGCTAGAAATTAAATGCAGTATAAAAATAATCTTCCAGACATAAAAGTATGGACACTCAGGCTAGGTCATATTTTATTGTTTGGTGTGTTATATATTCTGAATAGTTTTTGTATGTATGGCCATGCAGAGTTCCTTAACTATCATATCAGAGTTGTGTAACTATTATTTTTAATGTTTTCTCTCTTTTATCAGGCATTAGCAGTGTTTTCTTTTGTACATGATAAACCATTCACCAGTATTAGTTTTGTTTTTGAGAGGTTGAGGTAATCATTCTGCTTGCATGGAGTGGATTTGGAATACATTGAACAAATTAGACATACAGTGGGTCACATTGTAAGATTTTTAAAGAAATTAATTGTAAATCATGGTGAAAATAAGTATTTGGTCACCCACAAACAAGCAAGATTTCTGGCTCTCACAGACCTGTAACTTCTTCTATCAGAAGCCCTTCTGTCCTCCACTCGTTACCTGTATTAATGGCACCTGTTTGACCTCGTTATCTGTATAAAAGACACCTGTCCACAGCCTCAAACAGTCAGACTCCAAACTCAACCGTGGTCAAGACCAAAGAGCTGTCGAAGGACACCAAGAAGAAAATTGTAGACCTGCACCAGGCTGGGAAGAGTGAATCTACAATAGGCAAGCAGGTTGGTGTGAATAAATCAACTGTGGGAGCAATTGTAAGAAAATGGAAGCCATACAAGACCATTGATAATCTCCCTCGATCTGGTGCCCCACGCAAGATCTCATCCCGTGGGGTCAAAATGATCATGAAAACATTGAGCAAAAATCCCAGAACTACACGGAGGGACTGATAAATGACCTGCAGAGAGCTGGGACCAAAAGTAACAAAGGCTACCATCAGTAAACACACTACGCCGAGAGGGACTCAGATCATGCAGTTTGCCCAGACGTTTGACCTCGTCATTGCCAACAAAGGTTATGTTACAAAAGTATTGAGTTGAACTTTTGTTATTGACCAAATACTTTTTTTCCACCATAATTTACAATTAAATTCTTTAAAAAAATTCTACAATGTGACTTCCTGGATTTTTTTTCTCATGTTGTCTCTCATAGTTGAAGTGTACCTATGATGAAAATTACAGACCTCTCTCATCTTTCTTCTCTAAGTAGGGAGAACTTGCACAATCAGTGGCTGACTAAATACTTTTTTGCCCCACTGTAAAAACTCCTACAGTGGTGATTGAAAGTTTGTGAACCCTTTAGAATAGTCTATATTTCTGCATAAATATGACCTAAAAATATCATCAGAATTTAGAACGTCCTAAAAGTAAATAGGAGAACCCAGTTAAACAAAATGATACAAAAAATATTATACTTGGTCATTTATTTATGAGGAAAATTATCCAATATTACATATTAGTGAGTGGCAAAAGTATGTGAACCTTTGCTTTCAGTATCTGGTATGAACCCCTTGTGCAGCAATAACTGCAGCTAAACGTTTCCTGTAACTGTTGATCAGTCCTGCACACCGGCTTGGAGGAATTTTAGCCAATTCCTCCGTACAGAACAGCTTCAGCTCTGGGATGTTGGTGGGTTTCCTCACATTAACTGCTCGCTTCAGGTCCTTCCACAACATTTCGGTTGGATTAAGGTCAGGACTTTGACTTGGACATTCCAAAACATTCACTTTATTCTTCTTTAACCATTGTTTGGTAGAATGACTTGTGTGCTTAAGAGTCGTTGTCTTGCTGCATGACCCACCTTCTCTTGAGATTCAGTTCATGGACAAATCCTGACATTTTCCTTTAGAATTCCCTGATATAATTCAGAATTCATTGTTATTTAGCAAACTGCAGACGAGCAGCAATGTTCTTTTTGGAGCGCAGTGGCTTTCTCCTTGCAACCCTGCCATGCACACCATTGTTGTTCAGTGTTCTTCTAATGGTGGACTCATGAACATTAACATTAGCCAATGTAAGAGGTCTTCAGTTGCTTAGAAGTTACCCTGCGGTCCTTTGTGACCTCGCCAACCATTACACCTCTTGCTCTTGGAGGGATCTTTGTTGGTGGACCACTCCTGGGGAGGGTAACAATGGTCTTGAATTTCCTCCATTTGTACAGAGAGATGGTTTTGTAACCTTTTCCGGCCTGATGAGCATCAACAACTCCTTTTCTGAGGTCCTCAGAAATCTCCTTTGTTTGTGCCATGATACACTTCCACAAACATGTGTTGTGAAGAGCAGACTTTGATAGATCCCTGTTCTTTAAATAAAACAGGGTGCCCACTCACCTGATTGTCATCCCATTGATTGAAAACACCTGACTCTAATTTCACCTTCAAATTAACTGCTAATCCTAGAGGTTCACATACTTTTGCCACTCACTAGTATGTTATAGTGGATCATTTTCCTCAATAAATAAATGACCAAGTATAATATTTTTGTCTCATTTGTTTAACTGGGTTCTCTTTATCTACTTTTGGGACTTGTGTGAAAATCTATGATGTTTTAGATCATATTTATGCAGAAACACAGAAAAATTCTAAAGGGTTCACAAACTTTCAAGCACTACTGTACACTCCAAAACACAGAAGTGGTATTGTTTTAGCTGCTGAACTATTGACCAGAAGTTCAAGGGTTTGAGTGCCAAGCTGCAATGGTTTCAAGTCCCTAATCGCACTGGATAAAGTTGACTGATAGATTTCATATATAAGGGTATATATAAATATATATATATATATATATATATATATATAATATATATATACATATATATGTGTGTGTGTGTGTGTGTATTCAAATCATTGAATTCAGGTGTTCCCTATCTCTTCCATGGACGTATAAAATAAAACATCTAGGCATGCAGCCCGCTTCTACAAATAATTGTGAAAGAATGGTTCGCTCTCAGGAGCTCAGTGAATTCCAGCGTGGTACCGTGAGAGGATGCCACCTGTGCAACAAGCCCAATCATGAAATTTCCGCGCTACTAAATATGCCACTGTCAACTATCGTTGGTAATATAACAAAGTGGAAGCGATTGGGAACGACAGCAACTCAACCACAAAGTGGCCACGTAAAATGATAGAGCGGGGTCAGCGAATGCTGAGGCACATAGTGCACAGAGGTCAGCAACTTTCTGCAGAGTCAATCTCTACAGACCTCCAAACTTCATGTTGCCTTCAGATTAGCTCAAGAACAGTGCATAGTGAGCTTCATGGACTGGGTCTCCATGGCAGAGCAGCTGCATCCAAGCCGTACATCACCAAGCACAAAGCAAAGCATTGGATGCAGTGGTGTAAAGCATGCTGCCACTGGACTCTAAAGGAGTGGAGACATGTTCTCTGGAGTGACAAATCACGCTTCTCCTTCTGGAAATCTGATGGGCGAGTCTGGGTTTGGTGGTTGCCAGCAGAAGAGTATTTGTCTAACTGCACGGTGCCAAGTTTGATGGAGGATGGATTATGGTGTGGGATTGTTTTTCAGGGGTTAGGCTCGGCCCCTTAGTTCCAGTGAAAGGAGCCCTTAATGCTTCAGCATACCAAAACATTTTGGACAATTTCATGCTCCTACCTTTGTGAGAACAATTTGGTCCCTTCTTGTTCCATCATCAGTGTACACCAGTGCACAAAGCAAGGTCCATAAAGACATGGATGAGCGGGTATGGTGTGGAAGAACTTGACTGGCCTGCACAGAGACCTGACCTCAACCCAAAAGAACCTCTTTGGGATGAATTAGAGTGGTCTCGTCCAACGTCTTCCTGAAAGCTTTGATACAGACAATGCCAAACATCATTCACATGCAGGCAGAAACAAGATTCATCTGACCAGATAACACATTTCCAGTCATGAACAGTCTAGTTGTGGTTCTGTGCAGTCCCTGTCCAACAGTGTCGCCTTTCAGCCACAATTCTGACAAGAATTTTTTGTAGACTGGGATTTTTGCCATTGCTGGTAGAGCCGTATAACTGTACGCTTTGATACACTTGCAAATTCAGCTACTTCCTTCACACTGTGGCCTTTGGCACGCTCAAATCACTCCTTTTTGCCAATCATTAACGTCTGCTGTGAGTCCTGACCTCAACCTGATAGAACACCTTTGGGATGAATTAGAGCGGTGACTGTGAGCCAGGCCTTCTCATCCAACATCAGTGTCTGACTTCACAAATGGGCTTCTGGAAGAATGGTCAAAAATTCAAATTCAAAACACACTCCTAAACCTTGTGGAAAGCCTTCCCAGAAGAGTTAAAGCTGTTATGGCTGCAAAGGGTGGGCCGGCATCATATTAAACCCTATGGATTCAGAATGGGATGTCACTCAAGTTCATATGTATCATATTTTTGGTAATATAGTGCATATACACCGAAAAGGCATAAAACTATGACCACCTCCTTGTTTCTACACTCATTGTCCATTTTATCAGTTTCACTTACCATATGGAAGCACTTAGTTTGTAGTTCTGCAATTACAGACTGTAGTCCATCTCTTTCTCTACATATTTTTACTCTGCTCTCTAATGGGCAGGACCCCCACAGGACCAGCACAGGTCAGGTACTATTTGGGTGGTGGATCATTTTCAGCACTGCAGTGACACTGACATGGTGGTGGTGTGTTATTGTGTGTTGAGCTGGTATGAATGGATCAGACACAGCAGTGCTGCCGGAGTTATTAAACACTGTTCACTCACTGTGCACTCTTAGACATATCTACCATACTTCTCCACCTTGTAGATGTAAAGTCAGAGATAGCAGCTCATCTGCACATTTTCTATTAGTCATCCTCTAATCCTTCATCAGAGCTCACAGGATGCTGCCTAGAGTATGCTGGTGGCTGGACATTTTTGGTAGGTGGAATATTTTCAGTCCAGCAGTGACACTGAGGTGAAAACTCCAGCAGCACTGATGTGTCTGATCCATTCATACCAGCACAACACACACTAACACACCACCAACAAATCAGTGTCAATGAAATGCTGAGAATGATCCACCACCAAACTAGTACCTGATCTGTGGTGGTACTGTGGAGGTTCTTGGAGGTTTTGTGGTTTGTGCCTTCCCTGGCTTCTTACTCATTGTTCCAGGTAGTCCCACAAATTTAAGAGGATTCACATCTTTCAATTTTGCAGGTCATTTCAGATGTGTGACTGCTCCTGAATCCTGCCAATCAGGTATATTTTCAGCACTGTGAATGCGAGAATTGTCATCTTGGAATCAAAAGACCCACTTCTGTGTAAATAAAACACCTCCAGAACATCATAGGACCTTCTCCATCTTGAACTACAAATTCCTCATTTAAGGCTTCCTGAGAGCTTTAAAGACAACACCAAACGTCTCAACTTCTCAACATGTGAATCCCATTATACACCACACAGGTATTTTTAGTGCAACATCATCTGCAGGAGCTAGACATTATTTAAACAGGTTATTATCATTGTCTCTGGGGAGCTTATATATTCATACATACAAAAACCCAACTCAGAAAGAAGTTGGGACAGTATGGAAAATAGAAATAAAAAAAACACAGTGTTACTTACATTCACCTTGACTTTTATTTCATTGGTGACAGTATGAACCCATGATATTTCATGTTTTGTCTGTTCAACTTCATTTCACTTGTTAATGTACATCAATTTCTGCATTTCAGGCCTGCAACACATTCCAAAAGAAGCATTTACCACTTCGTTATGCCGCCATTTTTTCTCACAACACTTGAAATACAGCACTGAGTATACCAGTCAGTGAAGTGTTTCAGGTGTTATTTTGTCCTCATTTTCCTCTAAATTAATTGTCACATTTGTTGTGTTAAACTTTTCCACACATTCTCTACTGGGAGAGGTCAGGAGTATTGGGAGAGGAGTCCAGTAGCCATAATCTCTTCTTCCACAGCCTTTGTAATGGGAGCAGCATGTGATTTTGCATTGTCTTGTTGAAAGATGCATGGACATACCTGGAAAAAATGACGTCTTGAAGGTAGCATATGGTCCTGTAAAGTCTCAGTGTACTTTTCTGCATTACTGATGCCATCACAGAAGTGTAAATGACCTTTGCCAAGGGCACTGACCCAACCCCATATCATGACAGAGACTGGCTTTTAGACTTGTTGCTGATAACAGTCTGCTTGGCCCTTTTTGTCTTTGCATACAACATTCATTTTTCCAAAAAGATCTAGAATATTGATTCATCTGACCACAATACATGTTTCCATTCTGTGATGGTCCATCCCAGATGCCTCCAAGCCAAGGGAAGCTGCTTCTGGACCATAAGGCTTCTTTTTTGCACAGTAAAGTTTTAAGTGGCATTTGTAAATGTAAAACAATGAACATTGTCTTTAAAATTTTAAAAAAAAATTTTTGTAATAGGCATTTTAAAAACTGTTCCATTTTTTCTGATTTGGGATCAAAGTTATTTCTATGTTAAATTATTCATATCATTCTTTTTTTAATAACCATTTTCTTTATTAAACTTTTTATTCAGTGTTTCAGATTGCATGTGGGCCTAAGCACAATAACATACTGTAGGTGTATAGCACAAAAAAAATAAGAAAATGAAAAAACAAACAAAGCAATCAAAGAAAGTCACGTGGTCAATTTATTATGCATAATGGTCTATTTAGTTGAATAACTTTCACCATGCTTCAATTTTTCTGTCATATTAAGTTTTGCAGCTGTTATTTGTTGTGGCCTGTAGATGGCGCAATTTAGCTAGCAGAAAATCACTGATCGGCTGAAATCACTATCCTGCTGCAGTATAAATTCTTCGACGCAAAGATCCAAACAAGCCTTTTCTCTAGTGCTCCAGACTTTTTGTCCCCATTGTACAAGATACTACGTTACATTAAGTTATCAGACTTCCAGAGTGACTTTATAACTGATATTATCTTAAAATCCAAGAAATTATGGGTTAAGAATCGTAATAATACGTTAAGTGAACAGTGATAGTTTGGGAGAGGTGGGATTTCAACCCACTGGTCCACAGTCCGCTCCCACAGTGCCACGACAGTCCTCCTATGCAGCTTGAGGTAGCAACAGACACACACATGCGCACTAACAGTATATCGGGGCTAATCACGGAACATGGCACAATAAATTCTTGTATACATAGTTTCATTTGCTCTGTAGTTTTAGGCACAGTATGCTAGAAATTAAATGCAGTATAAAAATAATCTTCCAGACATAAAAGTATGGACACTCAGGCTAGGTCATATTTTATTGTTTGGTGTGTTATATATTCTGAATAGTTTTTGTATGTATGGCCATGCAGAGTTCCTTAACTATCATATCAGAGTTGTGTTATTTATTATTTTTAATTTTTTCTCTCTTTTATCAGACATTAGCAGTGTTTTCTTTTGAACATGATAAACCATTCACCAGTATTAGTTTTGTTTTGGAGAGGGTGAGGTAATCATTCTGCTTGCATGGAGTGGATTTGGAATACATTGAACGAATTAGACATACAGTTTGGCAAAAAAGTATTTAGTCAGCCATTTAGTCACATTGTAGGATTTTTAAAGAATTTAATTGTAAATCATGGTGGAAAATAAGTATTTGACCTCTTTATCTGTATAAAAGACACCTGTCCACAGCCTCAAACAATCAGAATCCAAACTCAACCATGGCCAAGGCCAAAGAGCTGTTGAAGGACACCAGGAAGAAAATTGTAGACCTGCAGAAGGCTGGGAAGAGTGAATCTACAATAGGCAAGCAGGTTGGTATGAATAAATCAACTGTGGGAGCAATTGTAAGAAAATGGAAGACGTACAAGATCATTGATAATCTCCCTTGACCTGGGGCTCCACGCAAGATCTCATCCCGTGGGGTCAAAATGATCATGAGAACGGTGAGCAAAAATCCCAGAACTACATGGAGGGACTGATGATGAATGACCTGCAGAGGAGCTGGGATCAAGTAACAAAGGCTCCATCAGTAACAACTTACGCGAGAGGGACTCAGATCCTGCAGTGCAGGCGTGTCCCCCTGCTTAAGCCAGACTGTTCCAGCCCATCTGAGTTGCCAGAGAGCATAGGATGATCCAGAAGAAGATTGGGAGAAAATCTCATGTGGTCAGATGAAACCAAAATAGAACTTTTTGGTTAAAAACTCAACTGTCGTGTTGGAGGAAACGAATGCTGGGAATGCATCCCAAAAAACACCATACCTACTGTGAAGGATGGGGGTGGGAAACATCATGCTTGGTGGTGTTTTCAGCACAAAGGGGACAGGACGACTGATCCAGTCAGGGAAAGATATGAACGGGGCCAATGTATCGGTGGAGATTTAAGCCAAAACCTCTTCCATAGTGAGAGCATTTGAAGATGGAACGGGCTGGTCTTCCAGCATGACAATGATTCCCAAAAACCGCATCGTTGGCAACGATGGGGGTTCGTAAAAAGCATTTCAAGGTCATGGAGTGGCTAGCCAGTCCTCCCAGACCTCAACCGCATAGAAAAATTTGGTGGAGGAGTGGAAAGTTGGGTTGCCCAGCGACCAGGCCCCAAAAAACATCACTGCTCTAGAGGAGATCGGCATGGAGGAATGGGCCAAAATACCAGCTACAGCTACATTTTGTCTCTCATAGTTGAAGTGTACCTATGATGAAAATTACAGACCTCTCTCATCTTTCTAAGTAGGAGAACTTGCATAATCAGTGGCTGATTAAATACTTTTTTGCCCCACTGTATGTATTCAGACCCTTTGTTAAGACACATAAAATTGAGCTCTGTGGGCCTCCCATTTCTCTTGATCATCTTTGAAATGTTTCTACACCTTGATTGGAGTCCAACTGTGGTAAATTAAGCTGGACATGATTTGTAAAGACACACACCTGTCTATATAGGGTCTCACAGTGGAAAATGCATATCAGAGCAAAAACCAAACCACAAGGAGAAAAGAGTTGCCTGTAGGGCTCAATAGACAGGATAGTTTTTGTATGTATGTCCACACAGAGTTCTGCAACTATCAGTCAAGCATTAGCCTAGTATCTTCTTTTGAACACGATAAACCATTCACCAGTGTTAGCTTTGTTTCTGAGAGGGTGAGGTAATCATTCTGTTTGCATGGAGTGGATTTGGAATGCAAATATTGAACAAAAGCTGTGGGGAGTGATGTCAGGTCAAATACACACTACAACTAAATTACATTATATGTGAAAATTGGTGGCTACATATTTTCATTTGTATATGTGAGCCCTTGGTGATGAAGTGTGAGCAAATTTAGACAAAGAAAGGTTGAGTACTGACAAAACGGAATATAAAGTAAAATACTTCACGGAGCTTAGGTATTTTGTGGGATTATTTGGAACCACCAGTGAAACAGTAAAAGAGGCACACAAACTAAGCACCAATATAGGAAAAGAGTAGGCTAAAAATGGCTGGAGTTCCAGCACCACTTACTCGACAAGGTTGATGCTGTTATTAATGTGAGGGGATGTGTAACCAACTATTAGGGACAAAATGACACAATACAGTTGCTGCCCTTGGTTGTTTCATCCACAGTGATGAACTCCACCCTTCATACCATGTTCAAAATATGTAGTCTCAAAGAGATCCCATACCAGGACGTCCACTCTTCAATTCATATCTTTATCCCATTAGCTCTCTTCATGTTTTGTTATCATTAGCTAATTGTTGGTCTATTTCATGGGCTTTTATTTTTAAATAACATCCACAAAACTCTTAGTGCTGCTGAGCTTACACTTTTGTTCAGTGTAAGCTCGAAAAATGTTGCCACATGTTAAGACTCCATTGTCAATATTAAGCTCTTTTTGTACTGTAAATATAGGCTTGTACCAGCTTAAACCAACAAGTAGCTTTCTGTACACTTGTTGCTCCTTAATGTCAAATTTAATCCTTTTTATAAGTATTGACATGACATGAAAGTAGAGGATCATTGCATTAGGTTGAGCAACATTAACATAGTTATGGGTACTTTTTTAAAAATGTCCTTTAAAACTCAAGGTGATGGACATATAGTGGTGCTTGAAAGTTTAAGAGTTTTCTATATTTTTGCATATAAAATGCATTTGGAAAGTCTTCAGACCCTTCACTTTTTTCCACATTTTGTTGGGCTAACATAATAATAATAAACAAGTTTTCCCCATCATTCTGCACTCAATACCCCATAAAGGAAAATAGTGGAAACAGAATTTTAGAAATTTGTGCAAATTTATTGAAAAGGAAAAACTAAAATATTGCACTGACATAAGTATTTAGACCCTTTACTCAGTACTTAGTTGAAGGCTGCGCACCTTTGGCAGTGATTACAGCCTCCAGTCTTCTTTGGGTATGATGCCACAATGATTGCACACCTGGATTTGGTGATTTTCTGCCATTCTTCTCTGTAGATCCCCTCAAGCTCTGTCAAGTTGGATGGGGACCGTCAGCAGACAGCCATTTTCAGGTCTCTCCAGAGATGTTAGATTTGATTCAAGTCAAGGCTCAGGCTGGGCCAAGGACTCAAGGACATTCACATAGTTGTCCCTAAGCCAGTTCTGTGTTGTCTTGGCTGTCTTGTTGAAAGGTGTACCTTCGGCCCAAGTGAGGTCTTGAGCCCTCTGGATCAGGCTTTCATTAAGAATATCTCTGTACTTTGCTCCATTCAACTTTTTCTCAACCCTGACCAGATTCCCTGTCCCAGCCACTGAAAAACTGCAAAACCCCAGGTGTCTTTTACTGAGGAGTGTGGTCGCTCTGCCATAAAGCCCAGATTGGTGGAGTGCTGCAGTGATGGTTGACCCAATGGAAGTTTCTCACATCTGCACACAGGATCTTTTGAGTTCAGCCAGAGTGACCACTGGGTTCTTGATTGCCTCATTTACCAAGGCCCTTCTCCACCAATTGCTTAATTTGGTTAGATGGCCAGGTCTAGGAAGAGTCCTGGTTGTTTCAAACTTCTTCCATGTAATAATTATGGAGACCACTGTGCTCTTGGGAACTTTCAGTGCAGCAGATTTTTTTGTAGCCTTCTCCTGATCTGTGCTTCCACACAATCCTGTCTCTGAGCTCTGAAGGCAGTTCTTTCCTTCTTATGGTTTGGTTTTTGCTCTGATATGCATTGTAAGCTGTGAGACATTTTATAGACAGGTGTGTGTCTTTTTAAATCATGCCCAATAAATTTAATGAACCAATAGTGGACTTCAGTCAAGGTGTAGAAACATCTCAAAGGAAATCATGAGAAATGGGAGGCCCACAGAGCTAAATTTCAAGTGTCATAACAAAGGGTCTGAATATGTATGTACATGCACATTTTTAGTTTTTCCTTTATAATAAATTTGCAAAAATTCAAAAATTTTGTTTTCATACATTATGGGGTATTGAGTGCAGAATGATGGAGGAAAACTTGATTTTTTTATTTTAGCAAAAGGCCTCAATGTAAAAAATTGTGAAAAAAGTGAAAGGGTCTGAAGACTTTCCAAATGCATTGTATATGCACTGAGAAGTGTTATGTTTGAAGAAAGAAACAAATTGCAATCCAGCACAAGAACCTTATCTCATCTTTGAAACATGGTGGTGGTAGTATAATGGTTTCAGCTTGTTTTGCTGGACATAGGGCAGGACGACTTGATGGAATAATGAATTCATCGTTTTCCTGGCGCTTGTCCCCGCCGGATGCGGGGGTCTGCCCACTGCCATTTGATGCGACCGAAAATACTCCAGCCGACGCGTCGCTCCGTCTGTCACCAGAGACCACACTCAAACCATGCCAATTTAGTGTAATCAATTAACCTAACATGCATGTCTTTGGACTGTGTGAGGAAACCGGAGTACCCGGAGTAAACCCACGCGGACACGAGGAGGACATGCAGACTCCTCACAGAAAGGACCCAGGCCACTCCACCCTGGGACCGAACCCAGGACCTTCTTGCTGTGAGGCAGCAATGCTACCCACCGAACCACCGTGCCGCCCCGATGGAATAATGAATTATACCATCAAATTCTAAAGGAAAATATCAGGACATCTGTCCATGAACTGAATCACAAGAGAATGTGGGTCATGCAACAAGACAGTGAACCTAAGCACAGAATTTGTTCTATGAAAATGGAAGACTTCAGTATAATTTTTATTAATAAATAAATGACAAAGTATAATATTCTCATTTGTTTAAACGATTTCTCTTCATCTACTTTTAGGACTCTTTTTTATAAATCTGTTAATCTGTTTATCTGGTTGTACTTACACACCAAGCACTACTGTATATTAATCTAACTTGAAACTGAAACAGCCAAATTCCAACAATTTGCTTTTGTTTACATTTTACTATAGACTGTGCAGCTAAATATCCATACTAAAAACTGAATTTCATGTTAGAATTAAAAAGAGTCTTTACTTGTGTAAAGGCAATGTATGAAGTCTGATCAAAACAAAAATTAAACATACAAAATAGTCTTTACATGCAAAAGAACTTTACTCACACAGTTGTTGACATTGGCAGCATTTTATACAAGTTTTAATGTACAAACCAGACCAGGCATTATAAAGTCAAATGAAAATAAATACAAGTTTCCAGAACGTTTTATACGTAGCTTGATGTTGTGTTACTATTATGTACACTCACTGTTGTGAGGCAAGGTGTGTCATGTGAGGTTAAGCTTATTTATTCTATAGGCAGATTCATTAGGCAAGGTCAGGAAATGATAAATCTGAATTCGAGGACATGGCCAGACAAGGACATCTTACATGCTGTTGTAGACAAAGCATTCACATATTTTAAGATATTCCTGATATTCCTGGCTTAGATTGTCTTCTTCTGGAAATTTTAGGCCCAGTTTCTGATCTGAATGTGGAAAAAGAACTGAGGGGATGTGGAACAACATAATGGAGGGCAACCAACAGGCATATCTGACTGAAACCAAGAAAGTATCAGAGAAGTACCAAGACATAATGTCAAATGCCTACTGTGTCTACAGGAAATCCTCAAACTCCTTACAATCCAAACTCCTTACCTTTTGTCACATTACACCCTGAAAACTAAAATAAATTAAGTCTAGTTTTTTCCTAGGTGTGCTTACTCATTATTACCCTTCATATAAAAATATTCTGACCTATTGTCAAAATTAATGTTTGTTTGTTTAATAGTTTTTATTTAACATTGCCTCAACATCAGTGGTTATATTTGCAACAGACACATGGTTATATCAACCTAATGCATGTCTTTGGAATGTGGGAATAAACCGGAGTACCTGGAATAAACCCACATGGGCACGGGGAGGACATGCAAACTCTGATCCATGACTGTAGGTGCCATGGTCAATCCCAGAGTTTTAAAAACTGGAAAGTATATGACACCACCAACACCTTGGCTAAATTGGACCACCTCTCCAAATTGGATGACCGAGCCTTGAGGATACTGATCAGGGAAGCTACCAAGATGCCAGTGGCAACTTTGAAGAACTGTTCAGTTTCTAGATGTGACAACAATCTCACTCTCAATCTCAATTTCAAAAAACTGTGGTTGACTGTGAAAGCCTAGTGGTTAAGGAACTGCACTATGGACCAGAAGGTCCAGGGTTCAAATCCCACATCTGCCAAGCTGCCACTGTTGGGTCCTTGAGCAAGACCCTTAACCCACAATTGCTTGGATTGTAAGATTGTACCAATTGTAAGTCGCTCTGGATAAGGGTGTCTGCTAAATGCTGTAAATGTAAAAAAGGCAAGGTGGCCTCTTCTGAAAAAGTGCCACACTAGTCTTGTTTGTGTTTTTTTGCCATGTGGCAAACAGTTTTATGGTCAGATGAGACCAACGCTGAACATATTGGGCTGAAATTCAAGCAATATGTTTAGTGAAAACCAACCATAGCACATCACCAAAAACATACCATAACGAGTGTGAAGCATTGGGATGTCTTTCCTCAGCGGACCCTCGGCAGTTGGTTAGAGATGAAGGGAATATGGATGTTGTCAAGGGCACCCAATTCTTGAGGACAACCTACAGCCCTCTGCTAGACAGCTGAAGATAGGCATGTGGTTTATCTTCTAGCATGGCAACACCTTAAACACACCCACAAAAAACAATGCAGAGATGTAAAGATTGAAGCTAGAATGTCCTTGTGTGGCTAGGTCAGAATCCTGGAATAAATCCAAGCTGGTGCAGACATACCTAATCAGAATGATGACTGTAATTAAAGAAAAAAGGTTGGTCTATAAAATATTAAATCAAGAGGCTGGTTACTTTTCTAACTTTGTTATTCTAGAATTTAGGTGGAAATGTGGAGGAGGGGTGCAATATGATAACACAACATGAATTTGAATGCATGGCAAAACGTGTGACATAAATATAAAACTTTGAGTCATTCATCTTCAGTAACCTCTGTCCTGGTGAGGTTCACAGCCTATCCCTAAGGTGTGGCTGGGATTACTTGGACAAGGGAATCAGCCTATTGCATGGCATTACACACTAATTTGCATTCACTCACACTCTCATAAACTCACGTTTATGATAAACTGGCATGTTCAGGGCAGTGACAGGCAATGTGTACCAGGGGGAACACCCAGGTGTGGATCAGAATTTGGGTTTTTGGAACTAACTAGAACAAACACTACCTGTTGCACCAACGTGCTGCCCTTTTACATTCACATTTACATTTAGTCATTTGGCAGACGCTCTTATTCAGAGAGACTTAGAACTAATATATATCAATTCATACAACTGATAAAGTTCAATGTAAGAGCCATTTAATGACCATCCAATTAACGTCCGTTGGCTTTAACGACAGATGTCTTAACAATTATAACAAATTCTAATATGAAATAAAAATCTGTCCCTTAACTCTGGAGACTGCAGCTATAAACAGTTGGTCAAATTAAAAAAGTTGGATATATACTATATATGTCCTACTTTGATGATTTGTTTACATTTCATTTTCATGAATGTTGATTTACTGTGCATTAACTACTTGCATAAGTAGCAACTAGGTTATGGTATGCATTGCACATGGACACTTTCAGGTGTCGCAATTTTTCTGCCAACAAGAGACGTCAAATGGAAAAGTTTGTACTCTGCTTAACACTACAAGTCCTGTGCCTAGAAGTGCCAAAGCCCCAGTCATTTGACTGCTGTGACTTCCTATACTAGTAGCACTGCGCTGGATTTACTTTTAAGGTTCAAAGTGTTTGAAAGGTGATAGTGCATAACCTGTTTTGGAAATTAGTGTTATTTCAAGTGGACTCATTCCCTCTTGGTTGTATGCAGCCACTGAGGTATGTTTTTTTTTCATTGTGCACATTTAAATTTCGGTTATACAGTGTGTCTTTGTTAATGTGTGTAACTGAAGAACCATGGTCTTGTGCATTTCCTGGAAGGAGTTATATGTATAACAGTTCGGATGCTGTGTAGATGGTAGCGTTCCACTCGTGTTTTCAGCTGTATCTCTGTCGCATGTATTGTTTGCATGTAGTTTTCTTGTGTACATAGCCCTTATATTTACATGAAAAGACTATGTGACTATGGTAATGTCTAGGTAATGATCATTTCAGTCAGTGACCTGTTTCACAGGATGTAATGTGGTCATTCAATGGTGAACACTAGTACAATTTAAGCATAACCATGACACTAAGTGCCCCTAAAGGCACGAGTAACAAAAACATCAAAATCAGTAATAACAACAACAACAATAATAATAATAATAATAATAATAATAATAATAATAATGTGTTTTTAAAGGAAACACAGTTGCTGTAATTTGGAACAGAACACGTGTTATGACAGCATAATGTCTTCCAGACCACCCACTGCTTCCATTCACTGATGAAAACCATTTTCTACATGACACACTGTCACATGAAATCAGTGTTTCATGTGTTTACTTAAGCACTAACTATGTGTGTGTTCTACAATGTTTGGCTTTTTGCCATTCTGCATAGTTTTATGTTCAGTATGTAGCATGTAAGGTGTTAAAGCATGTAATTGGCCTCACTGCTGCATGAATAAACTTTAGATGCTCTGGTGCTAAACGTAATTGTCATTTTAAAAGTTGTGAATCAAGTCTCAGATCTTTGCAAAAGAATGGCCACACACAGCTGCTTTACTATTTCACACATTCACACCTGTTCCAAAAATCCCAAACTGGAAGTGCAATCATTGAAACAATTTTTAAAGGGATATATACTCACTGACAAAAAAAATAATAATAATACCACACCCAGGCAGAAATGTCGGATTGCTGCAAAACTTGGCATGCAATTACATCTCAGGCAGATTGTTGACTGCTAGACATGCCTCTACGATGCACTCGAAGACATTTTGCCGAGTAGACAGACTTTGACACGGGGCACATCTTTAGACTGAGAGAAGCGTGATGGTCATTTTGATGAATTGCCTGCCATCTAGGCCGTTCTGACCTATCTGTTAAGAGGTGTAGATTCTGTGAGGGCACACACGGTAAACAGGCCCAGACAGAGCACCAGGAGACAGGATCGCTTGATCTGTCAACAAGCATGAGCAGCTCCCACAGTTTTGTTGTCCATCATCCAGATACAGGTAGCAAATTCACTACATAGCCAAACTCCAAACTTAACCATAGCCAAGACCAAAGAGCTGTCGAAGGACACCAGGAAGAAAATTGTAGACCTGCACCAGGCTGGGAAGAGTGAATCTACAATAGGCAAGCAGTTGGTGTGAATAAATCAACTGTGGGAGCAATCCCCACGCAAGATTTCATCCCGTGGGGTCAAAATGATCATGAGAACGGTGAACACAAATCCCAGAACTACACGAAGGGACCTGATGAATGACCTGCAGAGAGCTGGGACCAAAGTAACAAAGGCTACCATCAGTAACACACTACGCCGAGAGGGACTCAGATCCTGCAGTGCCAGGCGTGTCCCCCTGCTTAAGCCAGTACATGTCCAGGCCCGTCTGAAGTTTGCCAGAGAGCATATGGATGATCCAGAAGAGGGGATTGGGAGAATATCATGTGGTCAGATGAAACCAAAATAGAACTTTTTGATAAAAACTCAACTCGTCATGTTTGGAGGAAGAAGAATGCTGAGTTGCATCCCAAGAACACCGTACCTACTGTGAAGCATGGGGGTGGAAACATCATGCTTTGGTGGTGTTTTTCAGCAAAGGGGACAGGACGACTGATCCGTGTTAAGGCCATGTATCGTGAGATTTTAAGCCAAAACCTCCTTCCATCAGTGAGAGCATTGAAGATGGAACATGGCTGGGTCTTCCAGCATGACAGTGATCCCAAACACACCACTCAGGCAACAAAGCATTTCAAGGTTCTGGAGTGGCCTAGCCAGTCTCCAGACCTCAACTCCATAGAAGATTTGTGGAGGGAGTTGAAAGTTCATGTTGCCCTGCGACAGCCCCAAAACATCACTGCTCTAGAGGAGATCTGCATGGAGGAATGGCCCAAATTACCAGCTACAGTGTGTGCAAACCTGGTGAAGACTTACAGGAAATTTGACCTCTGTCATTGCCAAGGTTATGTTACAAAGTATTGAATTGAACTTTTATTATTGACCAAATACTTATTTTCCACCATAATTTAGAATTAAATTCTTGAAAAATCCTTCAATGTGATTTCCTGGATTTTCTTTTCTCATACTGTCTCTCATAGATGAAGTGTACCTATCATGAAAATTACACTTCTCTCATCTTTCGAAGTAGAACTTGCACAATCAGTGGCTGACTAAAATACTTTTTTTGCCCCACTGTTTAAGGGACACTAAGAGCTCAGAAATATGTGCAGGACATCCTGTGGCCACATATGTTGCCTCTCAAGGTAGATCTTCCAACTGGCAGTTTTCAGCAGGATAATGCTCGCCCAAGCACAGCAAGGGGTTCCCAGGAATGTCTCCGGCAGATTGTGTGGGCTGCCAGATTTATCGCCAATCGAGCATTTATGGGCCCAGCTGGGATGCCAGCTTCGGCGACTTACAAGTGTGCAGGATCTACAGGCCCAGCTGCAACATCTATGGGTAAATATGCCGCAGGAACCTGCTTGCCTCTATGCCCAACTGTATTTCATCTCATATTCAGGCTAGAGGGGGCCCAACAGGGTACTAGAGCCTCCTTTGGATAGTAGTTTTCCTCAATAAACTTATCCTTTCTCTCTAATATTGTAATCATATAAATATAGCATCATTACATTCATACATATAACGTTTCATTGGATTCCAGGAACTCCTGGGTGAGTTATTTTTTTTGTCAAGGAGTGTATTTCTGGATTTTCTCATACAGACTTAAAATGTCAGACCACAAAAGAATCCATAAACAATTCTCCATGTTTGTCCGTGTTATTGCAATAGAAATGAATAATGGTGGAACTTGAAACGGAATAATACCTCCTCCGAAGCTCAATGTATTACCATACTGCTATATGCTCCTCTTTTTAAGACAAAAATCCAGCTCTCATTCACATATACCAGCAGGAGTCTATAAGCAATGCTGTTACACTCTGTAGGAGAGGCTAAGCTCTGTCAGTGTACTTAACTAATGGTGTGTCTGCTTCTGTGATGTCAGGGGTTCATGACCAGGACGATGTGGAAGCATCTAATCTAATTACACCACTGAAGCTGATTGTCAGGGGTAATTAGATTCTCTCTATCCTCAAGTGGTCTTTATTTTATTCTCTTTTGGTCCTCTGGCTGAGTTTGTGTTGTGAGTTGAAGATTGAAGTAAAGGGTAAATACAGCAGATTAAAGATGCATGGTCAGATAGTTTTGTGATTGGTTGTCGAGTCTAAATTACATGACCCTGCCACAGACACAATACTATTTTATTAAAGATAATAAATTATATTACTATACTACTATTGTCTTTTCTTTAGACATCATTTTATTATATTTTTATAATTCACGTACACGTCAATGTCTGAATCCATGACAGGAACAAGGAACAATCTGCACTCATCAAACTCACTCACATCTGGTGCTACTAACCAATCAAAACTGCTCATTAGTGGCTTCTGTCTATGTGTTTGCTTGCTCCTTTTGCAGGGTTTGGTATTGTGAGTCTATTAACAAAATGACATGATATCTGGCTAATCAGATTTATGATCTTCATAAGGGAGGCTGGTCCATAGCGGTCTACCCCTTCTCAGAATCCTGAAGAAAGTTCTATGTATTTGTCACCCATAAATAAATATCACTGTCTATGCACATGCTACTGTGGCCTGGTAACGTCTTGTATGGAAATGATATGGTTGATTGTGTGTACGATTAATCTCGTCCATTCAGTGCCAGAAGGTCACCATGTTTATTGATGGAGAAATGGGGTGACAGGAGAGTGATAGCATGCTGTTTGTTGTACGTGGACTAATTATAAAGTATTAAGGTAAACCTGGTTGTGTCTCAAAATTATTTCACCTATGCCACACTATCCATTACCAAATGAAATGTTACAGTACTCAGTGAGCCAGAGTCTTTAATATAGCACATAGGTGCAGCATAAAGGTGGTGCACTTGTTGTTTGGAGACGATAACTTTAAGTTAAGAAAACAGTGACACGGCTTTCTAATTCCAGTAATTATAGGCTGATTGACAATGGTGTCAGTTTCCAGTTATAGTCCTCCTCCCAGTCAACTATTAATAATGCAATTATAGCAGGACATCACCCTTATTCGGATTACATCCTTCTCCCAAACATAAAAAGGATTCAGAACAGCCATGTTTTTTTCAGCTTTCTATTTTACAACAATAATATTATTTTATGGACAAGCTTTAGCTACTTTCATACATTTTGTTTAAGCTTTATAAAATACAAACTCACAACTCTCTACGCTTTCTATGTATTGTGTATATATACACTCACCGCCACTTTATTAGGTACACCTGTTCAACTGCACATTAATGCAAATATCTAATCAGCCAATCACATGGCAGCAACTCAATGCATGTATTCAGTCATGTAGAGATGGTCAAGACGACCTGCTGAAGTTCAAACCGAACATCAGACCAACGAAGAAAGGTGATTCAAGTGACTTAGAAAGTAGCAGGGTTGTTCGTGCTAGATGGGCTGGTCTGAATATTTTAGGTACTGCTGATCTGCTGGGATTTTCATTAACAGCCATCTCTAGGGTGTCACTCCTGTCAGTTACGAACAGGCGAATGAGGCTACAATTCAAAAGGGCTCACCAAAATTAGACTATTTGTAGAAGATTGGAAAAATGTTGCCTGGTCTCGATTTCCTCGGCAACATTCAGATAACAGGGTCACAGTTTGGTGTTAACAACATGAAAGCATGGATCCATCCTGCCCAGTATCAACAGTTGAAGGGTGGTGGTGTAATGGTGTGGGGGATATTTGCTTGGCACACTTTAAGCCCTTAATACCAGTTGGACTTCATTTAAATACCACAGCCTACCTGAGCATTGTTGCTGAGCATGTCCATCCCTTTATGACAAGAGTGTACCCGTCTTCTGATGGCTACTTCCAGTAGGATATCGCGCCATGTCACAAAGCTCAAATCCTCTCAAACTGGTTTCTGGAACATGACAATGAGGTCACTGTACTCAAATGGCCTACACAGTCAGCAGAACTCAAACCAGTAGAGCACCTTTGGGATGTGGAAGAACCGGAGATTCTTGGATGGTGGATGTGTAGCCGACAAATTTGCAGCAACTGCACGGTGCTAAAAACATTTCTGAGGAAGGTTTCCAGCACCTTGCTGAATTTCCAACATAAAAAATTAATGCAGTATTGAAGGCAAAAAGGAGTCCAACTGGGTACTGGCAAGGTGTACCGAATAAAGTGGCCGATGAGTATATACAGTCAAACAGTTTGGAAACTTTTGTAAGATATCAGAAATAAACTGACTTGTTGATGAAGTGAACAGCAACATGCCATATTTAAGTTTGTCTCCTGTAGAGGTCAAGTTCTCAACAACAAACTGTACAGTGGTGCTTGAAAGTTTGTGAACTCTTCAGAATTTTCTATATTTCTGCATAAATATGACAGAATGATCATCAGATTTTCACAAGTCCTAAAAGTAGATAAAGAGAACCCAGTTTAACAAATGAGACAAAATTATTATACTTGGTCATTTATTTATTGAGGAGAATGATCCAATATTACATATTAATGACCCACCTTCTCTTGAGATTCAGTTCATGGACAGATGTCCTGACATTTTCCTTTAGAATTCGCTGATATAATTCAGAATTCATTGTTCCATTAATGATAGCAAGCCGTCCTGGTCCAGATGCAGCAAAACAGGCCCAAACCATGATACTACCACCACCATGTTTCACAGATGGGATAAGGTTGTTATGCTGGAATGCAGTGTTTTCCTTTCTCCAAACATGTTTTTCTTTTAAACCAAGAACATCTGTTTTGGTCTCATCCATCCACAAAACATTCTTCCAATAGCCTTCTGGCTTGTCCACGTGATCTTTAGCCATCTGCAGATGAGCAGCAATGTTCTTTTTGGAGAGCAGTGGCTTTCTCCTTGCAACCCTGCCATGCACACCATTGTTGTTCAGTGTTCTTCTGATGGTGGACTCATAAACATCAACATTAGTCAATGTGAGAGAGGCCTTCAGTTGCTCAGAAGTTACCCTGGGGTCCTTTGTGACATTGCCAACTATTGCATGCCTTGCTCTTGGAGTGATCTTTGTTGGTCGATCACTCCTGGGCAGGGTAACAATCGTCTTGAATTTCCTCCATTTGTACACCACAGTCTGTGGATTGGAGGAGTCCAAACTCTTTAGAGATGGTTTTGTAACCTTTTCCAGCCTGATGAGCATCAACAACGTTTTTCTGGGGTCGTCAGAAATCTCCTTTGTTCGTACCATGATACACTTCCACAAACATTTGTTATGAAGAGCAGACTTTGACAGATCCCTGTTCATTAAATAAAACAGGGTGCCCACTCACACCTGATGATCATCCCATTGATTGAAAACACCTGACTCTAATTTCACCTTCAAGTTAACTGCTAATCCTAGAGGTTCACATTATTTTACCTCTCATTAATATGTAATATTGGATCATTTTTCTGAATAAATAAATGATCAAGTACAAGTCTCATTTGTTTAGCTGGGTTATCTTTATCTACTTTTAGGACTTGTGTGAAAATCTAATGATGTTTTAAGTCATATTTATGTAGAAATATAGAAAATTCTAAAGGGTTCAAAAACTTTCAAGCACCACTGTAATTGCTGAGTGGTGCCCAAGGTTTGTATAAGACCTTACACAGAGCTTCCATTACAAATGTTTGCCATCCTAACAGGCTAATGCACTGTCATTATGTCCTATAACTCAGTAACAATTATAGACTATTCAGTAACTAGAGTGAAGCAAATAGCAAAGGTATTTAGCTACAAGGACGAGGAATGCAAGTCTGGATGTTTCAACATGTTCAGGGGGTTTTAAAAGGTTAACTGTTGCTCTCAGTGCTCTCTTTATAGGCTCTAAAATCAGGTCTTCCTAAGCAAGCCTGTTGAAAATGGCTTTTTAAACAATTTACAGGACATATCCACACTCAGTCTCTGAGATACACAACATTCTTGGCATTGCTGTATGCACACTCGAAGAGCTTCAGCTGTTTTGTTTTCTCCAAATTTTACCCATTGCTTGAGTACACATGAAAACATTGAATATACTATACCTATACCTATCTGGTTTAACCTCATGGCATTTCATGTCAATTTTACAATTTATCTTTAAATAACATTGAACTACAAATCTCACTGCAGTTGGCATAACCCTGCACAGTGCAAACACTACAAACATTCCATTCCCTACTTGCAGCTGCTGAGAAGTAAACAGAACGAGAAACAATTTCTCACTGCATATGTCCTTCAGAAAAGAAATTAAAAATGGAAATGTCATCTCTTTATATGTATTAACAAACTCATAAAGGATGCAGTTGCACATGTCATTCCTGTTGATAGATTGGATGCATTGAGCTTCAAGCACTCCACAGCTAAGAAAATATTATTTCTAACTCAGTTATCATTCAGCTAATAAAACAATAACTATGTTTACATAGAACATTTCTGAATCCTAATAATAATACCAATGATAATGATGAACTATCCAGAAACACCAATTAACATAAAGCATGTCTTTCAAGCGTGGGAGAGACAACATACAAACTAGATTTCTAGAGCTGTGAGGAGATGGCGCTAACAACTGCTAACTGCCCAACTAAATAAATGATAAATGTAATTAAGTGAGTAAAAAACTTTATTTCTATAGAACCTTATAACGACAAAAATCGACCCCAAAGTGCTGCAGAAAAAATAATCTATTAAAAATATGTAAAAACTCGATACTCTTGGCATTCACTTGTATAACGTGTGATACAAACGCATAAAATGACAGATGATGCATCATCTATAACAGGTCACTAGGTGGCAGAAGACATCATTTTCACAAGACGGAAGCAAATACTGTACTCTGTGTAATTCAGTGCTCACATTGAAAACGGATGAAAAAATGTGGGGAACAGTGGGGCAAAAAAGTACTTAGTCAAGTTCCCCTACTTAGAAAGATGAAAGAGGTCTGTAATTTTCATCATAGGTACAACTTCAACTATGAGAGACAAAATGAGAGAAAAAAAAAATCACATTGTAGGATTTTTAAAGAATTTAATTGTAAATTATGGTTGAAAATAAGTATTTGGTCACCCATATACAAGCAAGATATATGGCTCTGACAGACCTGTAACAACTTATTTAAGAAGCTCTTCTGTCCTTCACTCGTTACCTGCATTAATAGCACCTGTTGGAAATCGTTATCTGTATAAAAGACACCTGTCCACAAGCTCAAACAGTCAGACTCCAAATTCAACTATGGCCAAGACCAAAGAGCTGTCGAAGGACACCAGGAAGAAAATTGTAGACCTGCACCAGGCTGGGAAGAGTGAATCTACAATAGGCAAGCAGTTTGGTGTGAATAAATCAACTGTGGGAGCAATTGTAAGAAAATGGAAGACATACAAGACTATTGATAATCTCTCTCGATCTGGGGCCCCACAAGATCTCATCCTGTGGGGTCAAAACGATCATGAGAACGGTGAGCAAAAATCCCAGAACTACACAGAGGGACCTGATGAATGACCTGCAGAGAGCTGGGACCAAAGCAACAAAGGCTACCATCAGTAACACACTACGCCGAGAAAGACTCAGATCCTGCAGTGCTGGCGTGTCCCACTGCTTAAGCCAGTACATGTCCAGGCCCATCTGAAGTTTGCCAGAGAGCATATGGATGATCCAGAACAGAATTGGGAGAATATCATGTGGTCAGATGAAACCAAAATAGAACTTTTTGGTAAAAACTTAACTGGAGGAAAAAGAATGATGAGTTGCATCCCAAATACACCATACCTACTGTGAAGCATGGAGGTGGAAACCTCATGCTTTGGGGCTGTTTTTCTGCAGAGGGGACAGGACGACTGATCCGTGTTAAAGGGAAGAATGAACGGGGCCATGTATCGTGAGATTTTAAGCCAAAACCTCCTTCCATCAGTGAGAGCATTGAAGATGGAACGTGGCTGGGTTTTCCAGCATGACAATGATCGCAAACACACCACTCGACCCCATGTGAAATGATCTGGGGTTATAATGAGTGGATCAGGATATAGGTTTGGAGGAACAAATAGATATAAATATGCTGTGTACAGTGATGCTTGAAATTTTGTGAACCCTTTAGAATTTTCTATATGTCTGCATAAATATGACCTAAAACATCATCAGATTTTCACACAAGCCCTAAAAGTAGATAAAGATAACCCAGATAAACAAATGCGGGGGGTATCACATCAGATACTGAAAGCAAAGTTTCACATACTTTTGCCACTCACTAATATGTAATATTGGATCATTTTCTTCAAGAAATAAATGAGCAAGTATAATATTTTTTCTCATTTGTTTAACTGGGTTCTCTTTACTTTTAGGACTTGTGTGAAAATCTGATGATGTTTTAGGTCATATTTATGGAGAAATATAGAAAATTCTAAAGGGTTCACAAACCTTCAAGCACCACTGTACATATGGACACATCAGTGGTGACAATGGTGAGTAACATGGTTAAATAAACGTTTTTTTTTTTCAGTACATATAGTAGACTGACTTTGGCTCCTGAATTATTGGCACCCTCAGGATAAAAATACATGAACATGTCTTTGTGACGTGATAGAGAGGCCTCTTTGCTTAGTTATCCGTGAATATTAGGAAGATTTAAAGATAAACAAATTAAATGAGACAAAACTGTGCTTTGTATAAGCAATGCCTATAAAAAAATATCACAACTGGAACCAGATTCTAACCGATACAAAAACAGAAACACACAAGGTGTTTTGATGTGAGAAGAAAGTAAAAGTTAAAGTCAGCTGTAGATCTGTTATCTTCCCCTTTCTATGAAGGATGAGGTAGAGAGAGGTTGATGAATTGTGCATAGTACAGATTTACAGATAGGCTTAAAGAGACTTGTGGAATCTGTGCCAAGGTGCACCAATGCTGTTCTAGAGGCATGTACGGGTCAATACCTACCTAAATAATTCCATGTTGCTTTAAATTAACAGGGGATATGGTGGCTCGGTTGTTAAGGCTCTGGAGAACTAATCAGCTGGATGTGAGGTCAAAGCTGCCACTGTTGGGCCTTTTAGCAAGGCTGTCAACCTTCAACTTTTCCTTAGTTGAAAGTTGTTCCAGATAAGGTAGTCCTCTGAATGCTGTATATTTATCACACATCTGCACATTACATGCAAAAGTACAGTATTTCCAAAAAAAGTCTCAGTTGTGTGAAGGATGTACACATTTAAACAAAAATAAATGTCCCTTAACTTTAATGCTGTAACTAATGGTGAGTTAATGATTCAGTAAGTATGAAACTAATCAAATCAAATGCTGCAGCCATTATCAGATCTAACCCAGCTGAACACCAACTGGTGTTAAACAGTGCCCCACCATCACCATCCAAACACAAACTGAGGGAATATCATTTGGAAGAATCCTGTTCCATCTGTTCAAAACACTTCCAGAAACTTGTGAAACGTGCGCCAAGGCACACTGGCCAGATCTCAATCCAACTGAGCCAAGTCACATTAAAGCTGATCTGGTGGCTTGTGGTGGGTCACTGCCTTTCTAAGAGACCTCATTGCCTCTGTGGTTTAGGCTCTAGAGCTTCAGCTTAATTGTAAGTTGCTTTGGATGAGGGAGTCTGTTTAACGCTCCAAGTGTAAATTTGTCAACCATCTGTTTATTACATAAACAACTAAGACGCAAATGGCTTCATGATGAACACGTTTAAATTAAGTCAGTAAGGCAGTGTAGGGGCAGCATGGTGGCACAGTGGTTAGTGCTGTCATCTCACAGCTCCAGAGACCCAGGCCTGGCCGCTGCCTGTTCATGTTTTCCTCGTATCTGAAAGGGTTTTATCTGGGAACTCTGATTTCCCTTCCAAAGACACGGTTGAGTTCAGCTGGTGTCTCTAGAGTGTCACAGTGTGAGAGAATGAGTGAGTGAGTGACAGTGTGTGTCTGGAGTGATGCCCTGTGTTGCCAGATAGGCTCCTGGCTCACAGTGACCCTGAATTGGATTAAGAAGATATGGAAATAAGTGAGTAAATTCAGTGTAACCTTTTGTTTAGTGCAGCCCAAGGGACAATTTTATTACATTTTCCATACAGTTGTAACTGACTATGATTTGATAAGTATGAATATAATGGAAATCATATGTTGTGGCCGTTACCGGATCTCAACCCAGCTGAACACCAATTGGAGATTTTGGACGTGTCAACAATGCTCCACCAGCATCATCCAAACATCAACTGAGGGAATATCTTATGAAATAACATCATTCCATCTGTCTAGTACAGTTTCAGAGACCTGCCAAGACACGTTAAAGCTGTTCTGGTTTTTGGTCATGTTGTTTTTTCTTTGGGGGTTGGGGGTGGCTCAGTTGTTAAGACTCCAAAATTTGAACAGTAATGCTGTAAGCTGAAATCTCATCTGCAAAAAAACTGCCATTCTTTTGACTCTCATGGATTCTTGACCAAGGAACTGAACCTGTAGCCATAGGTTGCTCTGGATGAAGGTACATTACTGTGCAAAAGTCTTAGGCCTCCATTAGATTTGTTGTTTTAACAATGGTATCATGACCATATATAACATATTGTCGATGTCTGGACCTAAACATTTCAGACTTTGAGTCATCACCCCATAATATTCTTTTCCACTGAGCCTCAATCCAATCTTTGTAATCTTCAGCATATATCAGACTTTTCAGCATATTCCCTTTCACAAAAAGTTTTTACTGACTGCTACCCTTCCAAAAAGACCATTCCTGATCATGGTTCTTTGGACTGCAGAAGGGTCAACTGCTATTGCTCAAATGTAAGAGAATGGCACACTAAATACTTATCACAGTAGCCTATAGAAGCTGTTTTTTAGATTTTTATCAGTTTTTTTAACTATATATACTTTCCCTGTATTTTCTGTGTGTATTCTAATAAAGAGAATGAGAAATAATTATACATGGTCATTATATTAAAACTACAGTGGGACAAAAAAGTATTTAGTCAATTTAGGAAATCACATTGTAGGATTTTTAAAGAATTTAACTGTACATTATGGTGGAAAATAAGTATTTGGTTAATAACAAAGGTTCAACTCAATACTTTGTAACATAATCTTTGTTGGCAATGTTTGTTTGAAACCTTTGTTTCCTGTAAGTCTTCACCAGGTTGGCACACACTGTAGCTGGTATTTTGGTCCATTCCTCCATGCACATCTCCTCTAGAGCAGTGATGTTTTGGGGCAACACAGACTTTCAACTCCCTCCACAAATTTTCTATGGGGTTGAGGTCTGGAGACTGGCTTGGCCACTCCAGGACCTTGAAATGCTTTTTACAGAACCACTCCTTTGTTGCCCGAGCGGTCTGTTTGGGATCATTGTCATGCTGGAAGACCCAGCCATGTTCCATCTTCCATGCTCTCACTGATGGAAGGAGGTTTTGGCTTAAAATCTCACGATACATGGCCCCGTTCATTTTCCCTTAACACGGACCAGTCGTCCTGCCCCCTTTGCAGAAAAACAGCCCCAAAGCATGTTTCCACCCCCATGCTTCACAGTAGGTATGGTGTTCTTGGGATGTAACTCAGCATTCTTCTTCCTCCAAACATGACAAATTGAGTTTTTACCAAAAAGTTTTATTTTGGTTTCATCTGACCACATGATATTCTCCCAATCTTCTTCTGGATCATCCATATGCTCTCTGGCAAACTTCAGATGGACCTGGACATGTACTGGCTTAAGCAGGGGGACATGCTTGGCACACATGCCTTACTGATGGTAGCATTTGATACTTTGGTCCAGCTCTCTGCAGGGCATTCATCAGGTCCCTCCCTGTAGTTCTAGGATTTTTGCTCACCGTTCTCATGATCATTTTGACCCCACGGGATGAGATCTTGTGTGGAGCCCCAGATAGAGAGAGATTGTCAGTGGTCTTGTATGTCTTCCATTTTCTTACAATTGCTCCCACAGTTGACTTATTCACACCAACCTGCTCACCTATTGTAGATTCACTCTTCCCAGCCTGCTGCAGGTCTACAATTTTCTTCCTGGTGTCCTTCGACAGCTCTTTGGTCTTGGCCATGATTGAGTTTGGAGTCTGACTGTTTGAGGCTGTTTTATACAGATAACGAGGTCAAACAGGTGCCATTAATACAAGTAGCGAGTGGAGGACAGAAGAGCTTCTTAAGGAATAAGTTACAAGTCTTGGTTGTTTGTTGGTGACCAAATACTTATTTTCCACCATGATTTACAATTAAATTCTTTAAAAATCTTACAGTGTGATATCCTGGATTTTTTTTCTCATTTTGTCTCTCATAGTTGAAGTGTACCTATGATGCAAATTACAGACCTCTCTCATCTTTCCAAGTAGAAGAACTTGGACAATCAATGGCTGACTAAATACTTTTTTTGCCCCACTGTATCTGTATGTTACATGAAAACAACAGTACTGCACAAAACTCTTAGGCCACCATTAGATTTGTTTTTTTAACAATGGTATAGTGACCATATATAACATATTGTCGTGTCATGACCACTGTGGGTTAAGACTTACAAATGTTCAAAGACCAAACAGAGCACCAACCCTTCTGGTCTACAGTCCAGTACCTTAACCGCTAAGGCACCACAGCGACAAACTCCATACACACAGCGGCCAGGCAGGGATTCTTAACTGGGTCACTGGAGCTGTGAGTAGACAGCACTAACCACTGTGTCACTGTGCCACCTTGCCTCACTTGCCTGAAGTACATTTCAAGGTATATTTTCCTCTCATTCGGCCCTGTACATTTAGCTGGGTGGAGTTGGCAAACAAGTCACTTCTAAACCTTTAAGTTCGTACTTCATTTAGTTATTGATTAAGTATGAGGACATTTATGAGCATTTGTGATCTATTAGACGTTCACGTCACACCCTCTTCCTAAGAAAGCTTTCTAATTGGTAATCCCAGAGGAGAGGCGCGTGTACTGTGTGACCGCGCCATGACGCACATAGTCAGCGGCCTCTTATTGGCCCTTGCAGATGACAGTCGGGGAAGGGGGTTGGATCTGGAGGGCTGCTGTCAGTAGAGGCAGTCAAACAGAGGTTTCCGTCTCGGGACTGCGGGAAACTACCCTGCGAAAACAGAGCAGCGAATCGGCGAGGACGCGGAGCCTCGGAGTACAGTCCGAGCTCAAGTTCGCGAGACTTTTTATCAGAGGTGTCAGCCCGTTCTTTTAAAGAGATCTTCTCTGCGTTGGAAAAAGGGCCTTCGGAGATGGGCGACAAGGCGGGGACCAGGTAAGAGGTTAAAGCTCCAGCTTTGCAAGTTGTTAAATGAAGTCACGGAGCGGTGGCGTTTGACACTGCACCGGCTAACAGAGAGCTGAACGTGAGGCGGAGAGGAGGCATTACTGTCATCATCAGCGCAATCGTGCACCGAGAGCTCGTCCTATCAACATGATCATCCCAATAGTGAACTAGCTACACCACTTGGGTGGGGTTAGGGACCACCAAACAGTGGTCATTACGAAAGTGTTTTTTCCTAAAGCATCCCGAATGCCGTGCACGGCCAAGCTTCCAGGCTTCCTTCCTCACTGAAGTTGGCTCTGTTTGTTTGTTTACGCAGGATATTTGAATTACCGATACGGTAAAGCTCGAGATCGGACCCTGTGTCCGTACAGCCTGGTGGATTTGAAACGCGACTGTTATCTGTAACATCGCAAACTACACCGAAGGGTGGAAGCGTATTCTTGTTCAGCACCAGTCCGTCTCGATCGCTTCCTCAGCCCGTGAGAAAAGGCCTCTGCGTTTCCTGTCTTTCGAGATCGCGGTTACAGACCCTGTGGGTTTCCTAAATAAGGCTGTTTGCTGAACCCCGATGTGCTGCAGTCACATGTACTGGCTGTGTGGAGTCGTGGACGAAAGTGCATGCGTACGGTGTGATGAGCAGCAGCAGCCAGCTCAGCTCTGCCAAATGTGCCCAAACCCATCCGTAGAAAATACTACGCTACTCACTCGGATCCGTGGTGGCGTACTATTTTGACACACAGTCTTGCGAGGGCTGCTTGTTTTATTGCAGCGTGGCACACTAGGTATTCCTCTTTTTCGTGTAATGACGTCAGTTTGACGTACGGCAATCCGCCCAGCACCCCAGAGCCCGTGATGTGCATTTATAAAAACCTGAAGCCGGCCTGGCACGTACACGGGTCGGCATTTGCATCAACCGCTTCTCTCTGAACCTTTTCCTTGGAAGACGTAACGTATTCCACATGGTGATGTGGGTACAGCGTTGCCAGATTGGCCGCTTTCCTCCCGGCCAGCTGTGTGATTCTTGTGCTGCCTTCAAGTGTTCTTCCCATGGACCATGTCCAATTGTGAAGCATAAATACTAGGCGCGTTCAAGTGCGCTGTTTGTGTTCGTGTGTGTCACAACATTTCCCATTACTGTTTAGCACACAAGGTGAAGTGCAGTATCATAGGAACAGCTTTTATTTACAGACCTTGCGCAATATGGCCAACATTATGTTCAAAATGCAACACATATGTAGTCATCGTGTTTCCGTGCACATTGGAATAAGTCCGCTAATACGACTCTGTTACAGATAAACAGTCTGTATGCTAAATGTAACATCAGCTTCTATTTTACTATATTCTTATTAGTTGAACAATTATAAACACTGTGATTAAAAAAAATACGTTTTAATCTTGTGCAGGTTAACATATGGAATTCTGTGAACATTTTCATAGCCAACAGATGTCAGAGAGTTCTGTAGCATAAAGCACAAACATTGGTCACACCAGCAACACAACTTGCTGAAACTCATATAACCCAGCAATTGCACTTACAGTTTAAAATGACATGTTTGAGACAGAGCTAGTAGTCCAGATGTCCATGGTGTTTGTTTCCTACACAAACAAACCACTTGCAAATTTCATAAAAGTTTGTATTTCTGATTTTTACAAGGAGAGCATTTTATTCTGCTGCTTGAACCTGGATCTTGTACAGCTACAAACTCGAGACATGTTAAGCTCCTTAGTGGCTTACTTTAGAATAACAGCTTTGTATGATAATATTGGCCACTACTACCAGACTTTCCTATGCTTTTCTGAAAGGGTAAAGATCAGTGACAAGTCAGCAACTTGTTGTAGGGAGCTCAAGGGCTGGTGTTTGTGTTCGTGTATATGCCAACAATCCCCTACTCTTCAGAATGCAGGTTGAAGTCCATCGGTCAGGCTTTTATTTACAACCAAAAACCAAAGCAAAAATAGGCAGTACTGTGGGGGTATAATGTACAATGGTATAATGACCAGATATAACTATTTCACAGTCTTTATTAAACTATAACCAGAACATACAGAAAATTTGTATGCAGTACTAAAAACTGAAAAACTGTGAGCTCTCATTACACTTGAGTAATAGCAGCATCTGGCAGCTTCACTTTGATGCCCAGTTGACCCTCCTACAGTTCGAAGAAGCTTGATCAGGAATGATCACACTAAAAAGAGGAGGTCATACCAAAAATGGACTTTTCCAAGTTTACATTTATGTCAGTTAGCAGATGCACTTATCCAGAGTGACTTACAACTGATACATTCTTACAATCCAAGTAGTTGTTGGTTAACAATTGCAGCTTGGCAGAGGTGGGATTTGAACCCTGGACCTTCTTGTCCATATCCAGTACCTTAAACTCTGGGCTACCACAGTCCACAGTATGTTTTCTGTATATATTTCCTGCACTTTCTGTTTACATTTTAATAAAGAGAGAAATAATCATACATGGTCTTTATACCAATGCTAAAACAACAACTCTAATGGTGGCCTAAGACTTTTGCAGGGTACTGTAGATTAACAAGTGTAATGACGCTGACCAGATGTATTTTGGGTTCATACTGTCAGCAATGACATAAAAGTTAAAAAAACAGTAAGTGTTTTTGCGTTTTTTATTTTTTATTTATTTTTTCCATACTGTCCCAACTTTCTGATTTGGGATTGTATGAATCCTGTCTCTTTAATCATTGCAATAACTCTAACACAACTGTGATACTGGTACATGGTATGGGGTAATCTGTTACATTTACATTTACAGCATTTAGCAGACACCCTTATCCAGAGCGACTTACAATTGGTACAGTCTTACAATCCAAGCAATTGTGGGTTAAGGGCCTTGCTCAAGGACCCAACAGTGGCAGCTTGGCAGAGGTGGGATTTGAACCCTGGACCTTCTGGTCCATAGTCCAGTATCTTACCCGCTAGGCTACCACTGTCCCACTGTTACATTTAACACATCATACGATATGTTATTATCTATAAAAATGTACATTGTCCCTATGTTGCTTAACTTATGGGATACTATGCTAACATCTGACACTGATACCAGACTTTCGTTCTCTATTCAGAAAGACAAGTCGGAAACCTATTGAAGGGAGTTCGTGTTCCGTAACTTGCATTTTACTTCATTCCACTAGTACATGAGGCAGCATTTATCCTAGATTTTTATGGTGTAACATTTATTTATGGAAAAAAAACCTCTCTAGGTTTGCTTGTGCATGTTGATCCAAACTGTCAGCACTGTATGACTGAGTTGTAATCATACAGTAAAATCATTTGGCCTTTATGCGCTGGGAGCAGCTGTTCGTCACCGCCTCCAACCACTGCACAACAAACTTTGCTTGACTGTATTGACTGACACACATTCAACGAGCACTGAATGGTAGAGGTGGAGATGTCATCAGCTCTCCTGTGCATCCAAATTAGATTAGGAGAAAATAAAATCTGTGCCTGGCTCTCTTTCTGCCTACTGTCATTTTATGACTGTTTTATATGCACAGCTTTTGCTTGTGGTGCTGAATTTCCCCCCTCACCCTGTTTTTCTTCACTCTCTGTATCCTGCTTGGGAGTTGTGGGTGCAGTGGAGTGTGGGTGTAGTGTGTGCCTGGCTCGCTTACCAGTGGAGAATGACTGTGGGCTATAGGAGATTTGGTTGGCTTGCTTCTCCAAACATTCTAATCTGCCTACTTAACATCTTCCACCACAGTGAAATCCTCCTATCCACTCCCCAATTCAGCTGCCTTACTCGATGTCATTTGTCATGGCCCAGTCACATACTTTAATTTCTCAATCATTTACTGATTTACTGCATGCTAAACACTCTTCTGCTACTGTAGAACATGGCAATGGAACCATTTGGATTTACCACACTACCACAGCTAGCTGCCTTATAACGGCTTAACCTAACCTCTCAGCCCATCTAGGACCATCTTCTTAACAACACGTGCCTCTTATGAATTTAGTCCGTTTGAACATTTCTATTTCTATCTTTAAGTATACCATAAGTATTTCTGTTAAACACTGGTGGCTGCTGAATGAAAAGGTTGAGTGCTCAAATCTCGGATCTACCAAGCACCCACTGTTGGGCGCATGAACAAGACCATTAACATTTTTGCTTCAGGGACTCCGACCCCGGTTGACCGAGCCGTTTGGCCCCAACTTGGTAACAAGCTGAGATATGCAAAGAGAAATTTGGTAATTGTACACCATTGTACACACACCGTTCTCTCTGGTAGGTATACCTCCTTATTTTTGCACTCATTGTCCATTTTACCAGTTCCACTTACCATATAGATGCACTTTGTAGTTCTACAATTACAGACTGTAGTCCATCTGTTTCTCTACATACTCTGTTTTCTAATGGTCCGGACCCCCACAGATGAGGTACTGTTTCGGTGGTGGATCATTAGCCACTTTCACACCAAACAGGGACTAATTTGGGAGGAACTATCCCTCTTGGAGCTCCCCAGAGAACTGCATTTGTTCAAGAGCTTTTTTGTTTATTTGCGTTCCCAACGCGTTCCCAACGCTCAACGACTTGTGTGACTCAAAATTGTGTTGTACCTTCTGTATCAAATATAGTCTCAGTAAAGCTTGGACTACGCTGTCGATCCGTTTGTTTGTGTATTTTTTTCATTTTTAGCATGAAAATCTGTGGTTTATACCGGTGTACAAGTAAATTTAAACATGGCATTTGATTTGACTCCAGTGCTTGCGTCTGGACCAATCGCTATAGAGTTGCGTCACTACATCTGGACCAATCGCCACATGCTTACGTCACTCGGGGGCCGTGTACGCTGAGATAAGACCCTGCCTTGGAGTAGTAGCTACTCCCTACTCTATGTACATGGCATTCTTAGAACTACAGTCGTTCCCTTCATCAGTTCTCACAGGATGCTGCCTAAAGGATGCTGGTGGCTGGATATTTTTGGCAGTTGGAATGTTTTCAGTCTAGCAGTGACACAGGTGTTTAAAAACTGTAGCAGCACTGCTGTGTCTGACCCACTAATACCAAAACAACCCACATTAACACACCACAATGTCAGTGTCACTTCAGTGTTGACAATGATCCTCCACCCAAATAGTGCCTGATCTGTGGTGCTCCTCTGAGGGGGTCCTGACCCTCAGAGAACAGAGTAAAGAGCAAGAGATGGAATACAGTTTGTAATTGTAGAACTACAAAGTGCTTCTGTATGGTAAGTGGTACTGATAAAATGGGCAGTGAGTGTAGAAACAAGGAAGTGTACCTGATAAAATGATCAATGAGTGTGATTGATTGACTTATAATAAAGGTTTTTATGTATTTTAATGTTTTCTATTTAGCGCCTGTGCATTTAAACGTATATATTAGATTTATTTTTTAGGTAACACAGTTTTCTTTTAGGTTTTCTAAAATGTAAACATTATTGAAAACCTTTCTGGTAAGTTAAATTAGAATCTTCTAGTATCTTCTCAAAGATTGACTGAATCAGAAGTTACCGTATTTTTCGGACCATAAGGCGCACTTAAAATCCTTTAATTTTCTGAAAAATCGACAGTGCGCCTTAAAATGTGATGCGTCTAATGTATGAATTAATTCTGCTTGAGCCTTCTGACCTAGAACCGATTGTAGATGGTACACGGCGCTCATAAATCTGTCAAAATGTTTTAGCACGGCCTTGGTAAGTTACGAAGCTTACAGCCACCGTAGTGCGCAGCATAGCGGAGTAATACGGTATGTGCTTCAGCATTAGGGTACGTGCATTCATTCATTTATTTTCGAAGTGGATTTCAAACTCAACGCTATCAGTCACGCAGTACAACATGGACATAGAGCAGCTGCGAGAGAATTCAGCATTAACGAATCAATGGTACGGAAGTGGAGGAAGCAAGAAGACGCCCTGCGCCAGGTAAAGACAAACTGAGCTTCCGACGGAACTTAAGAGTTTTGTTTCATTTCATGCGCCTTATAACCCGATGCACTTTATGTATGAAAATAGATCCGTTAGCAGCCGATCGTTGATATTGCGTCTTATAATCCGGTGCGCTTTATGGTCCGGAAAATACGGTACACCTGTCCAAGCACAAATGCATATAAAAGCTTGAAAATATTTCTAAATATAAAATCATGACTGTTTCTGCAGAGTTTAGATGATAATTTGTCAGTGTACATCTTGGGTCTAAAGTATTCAGAAGATTGTTTGAACTCCTCTCTCAATGGTCTGAATTGACACCGTGTCTTTCGCAATGTAATTGGTGACAGCATTTGTTACGTCTTGCCATCTGTTGTTTTTCTTGTCATATGGCAAGAAAATGTTACAATATGGTTGAGCTAAGGTTTTACTGACTGTGACTGTGACTGTGACTGTTTTTGTTCTGGTACCTTGGCTGATTTAAGTCCGCTGTGGACAGCTGACTCCTGAAGTTTGTCATAATCTTTATATTCTGCACTGTGGTTAGTTCGCGGATGGTGAAATCCATTCGTTGTCGATCTGTCTTTCCAACACAGTTTGCAGATCTAGTTTGACTATCTTTTGAGCAATATCTTTTCAAAGCTAAAACACCTCTAACAATGTAGACTGTGAGGCTGATGGTGTTTGTATTTTGCCACCTAGCACGATTTGTTCATTCATTTTTAGCTTCGGTCATGGGTTATTACATAGAATACCAGCTTGGTTTGTGCTGCATGCACTCAGTGCACATGCACAGTAGTCTGTCCTATGTGGCTACATGACCCAGTGGATACATGAACTCTTAATGCTTGTTTTTGGCTACGTTCACACAGCAGGCAGAATGGCCCAAATCCGATCTTCTCACCAAAGGGTGGTCACATTATCTTTTTAAAGTGACCGATATCAGACATCTGTCTGAACGGTTCACCGTCTGAAACTGTTACAAATGTACAGAAAAGCACTGCTTCAGGTGATCAGCTCTTCCAGAGGTAAACCGGAACGTTTGCATACTCTGTGTCTTTAAACTTCGCTTTTAAGTTTATTATTTTCCTTTGACACTGTAGCCACGTCCTCCTGTGGCCACGTTCGGCCGTTTATTTAGGCTTTTTTTCAAACACGGAGAGGTTGTGATAAGTGCCTTCTAATTTTATTTGCTGAGACCTCACTCCAAATATTTATGAGGTTTGTTGTCTCGCTATCTCACCACTGAAAACCTCTCTATTTGCTGTCATTTTTTAAAAAAACCAAATATGAAAGTGGCTCAGGTTGATTTTGAAAAGATCAGATTTGCGTGTACACACAGCTCTGGAAAAATCAGATTTGGGCCACTTCAGCCTGGCAATGTAAATGTAGCTTTTGACAGGTTTTTTTTTTTAAATATATAAATGAGAGACATACTCGTTAATGTTAAAACACACATGGTTAAAACAGCAATTAAGATATTATTGTGGACAATGCATATTACACACTTCTAAGTTTAATCCCTCTGTTTAAAATTTTCTAAATATTCTTGAAAAAATAGCTATTTGCCACATTATTTTGTGTTTCGGTGACAAAAAGTCAAATTCGACCCCTCTTTATTGCCCTGCCCAATTTACGTCGGCAGTGGTTGCTGCACCCACTTTAACTGAACAGCTCCAGTGCTTATTGAGAAATGCTTTCTTGTCAGTTTGTTGCTTTCATGTAAGAGTATTACTTCATATGAGTATTCCATACTGGTGCAATACAGGAATGAAACCTGAAGTGCAGCTTATGTGAAGTAATAACATTATAGATGTGACGAAAGGTTGCACTTGGTTTGTGTGTGTGGTTGTGGTTCTTCCTGCAATCACAATGCACTTAGGCACTTATTATTACCATTACAATGAAGGATAGAACTGTCTAGTGTTCGCAAATTCCAAAATCTTTGCGAAAGACCAGCTTGGCAGACGTTGAGGTGAATTACAGTTTTGATAGATCAACTTTATGTAAGTAAAATCAGGATTAGAAACAAATATAGCTCTTTGTAGGTGGTCCTGGTGATATCAAATTGAGATATACACTACAGTGGTACCTCAGTTCTTGTTGTTATTTTGTTCCAGAAAGCTTGTTGAGTACTCAAAGCGATGCGTAATGAGCAAACACTTGGTGAATTCAATGCTAACTGCTCAGCCTGAAAGCCAGTATTGGCTTTCAGTTGGCTGTCATGTCCTTTCCTTTCCAGAAAGGTTTCCTTTCGGTTGGCTGTCATTACTAACCATTTTAGGACCCATGAGGACTTATTTGCAGAAAGAACACAGTACTGTAGATGGAAAAATAAAGAAAAACACGATAAACACAACGGTGATCGACACTTGTGAATCTGAATCACTGAGTCACTGAGCACTGGATCGTGAATCATGAATTGTGAATCAAGTTTCGGCTGAAACGAGTCGCGCAGCTCGACTCGTACAAGTTTAAGCAAGTGTGCCAAGTCCCGAGTAAATGAGACAAAGATGAGATGAGAACCGAGACAAATTTTTCCAGTCAAAATGCCTCAAGAATCGAATTAGACCGGTTCCGAGCACTGATCTATGCAATCTGCCTTTACAAACATTTGTGAAAGAATGTATTGTTCTAAAGAGCACCCTGAATTTGAGCATTGTACTGCTATTGCAACAAGTCAGTTTGTCAGTTTTTCTTCCCTCAACCAGCTAAGTGGTATTACTGAAATGTGGAAGCGTTTAGAAACCACAGCAACTTAGCCATGAAGTGGCAGACCAAGTGATAAAGCAGGCTTGCTGAGTTGCATAGTGCATAAAAGTCACCAACACCACTAACACTAATTCAGTAACTCCTGAGTTCAAAACCTCCTCTGGCATTAACATCAGCACAAAAACTGTGTGCCAGGAGCTTCATGGTGTGGGTATCCATGGCTGAGTAGTTGCATACAAGCCTTACACCACCAAGCACAATGGCAAGGGTCAGATAAAGTGGTGTAAAGCACACCATCACTGTACTCTGGAGCAGTGGAAATATGTTCTGTGGAGTGACGAATCATGCTTCCCTATCTGACAGTCTGACGTATGAGTCTGGATTTGTTAAATCCCAGGAGAACTTCATCTGCCTGACTGCACTGTGCCAAATGTAAAGTTTGGTGGAAGGGGAACAATGCTATGAGGTTGTTTTTCAGGGGTTGGCCTAGACCCCTTAGTTCCAGAGAAGGGTCCAATAATTACGGAACATTGGAAGGAGGAAGACCATAATGATGCCCTCTTTACTTTAAACTTTGCCTGCCGTGCAATCATTGACACGTAAAGGAGAGCCAGAGCTCATCACTGTGAAGAGAGTCTCGTTTGCTTACATTATCATCTCATTGCAATCAGTGATTCATCAGGTTGCTGCTTCGTGATGTCGACTCTTCACTGTGAAGGATATATAGGGAATGCTAAGTACAGCAGGACACCATATAGAGCAGCATTGGACTTGGGTTGCCATGACAGTATGTTTTAACTGATTTATTGGTCCATTGGTTGTGCCCATTGGCAAGATGTGTTACGAGGTGGGTTATGTTATAGCTACTTATCCATATGTGTATATCTGGATGCTACTTGTATAGATGCAAAAGGATCTAAGTACATAGTACTAGTTCCTGAGAATTAGGGCTAGTAGTTACTTGGGGGTAATCAGTAACCCAATTTCTGTGTCTGTCTTGTCCTAAAAGGACGTTCCAGACTGTCTTCCTCCACAGCTATATTAAATACAAGGTTTAATCATAACAGGATAGTCACGGGCTACGACTTCAGAATCATCACGGATACAGTTTTAACAAAATGTGACATCTTCCCAAACAGGACCAAACAAGGCAGGATTTTAGGATGTTTATTTTTTTAGGATACTTTAATTTTACCCAGCCTTCAGGGAAGAAAATCTATTGAGTTCATGTATATCTTATTACAGCTCATTATTTTGGTTTTTACTATTTCTCCTGCCTGGAGCAATGCTGTATTTGAAACAGGCAAACGGGTTTGCTGTATGCCTTTTTCTCCCCTTACTCTCCTCACTCTTTGACATAATCAGTCTCTGTCTCTGTGAAAGCAGATGATCCTCCTGACCTCTGAGGCTTCATCACTCATCTCCATAGTAACTAGCTTGTCCGTCACCAATAAACGGCTGCATACTACCTGCTGTGCTTTAAATGTCTGTTTGCAATCGGTAAGCAGAGAAACCAAAAAGCTACAGATGCACAGATTTCTTGTCCAATCCCGATTTTCTTTCTGTCTAGAAATGATAAATTACAGCATACAGAAACATTTTTGCTCAACTTTTCTTTTAATGGAAACTTCTTCATTGCTAAAGAAAGATAGCAGGGGCTGCTGGATTGTGCCTGGCTATGCACTCTTACTAGCTTTAGCTTGAAGCTCTTTGCCTTTGTTTTGTCAAATTCCGCATATTCTGTGGTGCGATACTCTTTTAAATGCTTAAAATTTGTTGTTGCAAGCATTTTTTTTGGCTGTGTCCAAAATAGATCCCTACACCCTCATTAGTATCCCTACTCCCTCATTAGTATTGCCCTATATAGAGTATTGCTCTATATCCTCAAACTGGCAAGAGCTGAGTCATGTTTAAAGCTCTGTTAACACATGAACCGAATTCTGAATTAAAGTTAGCAAGAGTACTGTTCTGTTCATGTGGGGCTGTACTTTTACCGCTGTTGCCGTCGTGCGCTGCACAAGTGTAAATGTGACCGGAACAGAATCGGTTATATGATCTCCGTATATGAAAACCGTCTGATTCCGGTCACCGGTCGATCGATCGGTGCATCTGTAATAAATACTGTAATATTTATTTCCCTGATTCCTTTGTTACACATCATAATCGAGCATGCGATCAAGCGCTTGATTTTCATAAGGTCATAAGGCCTCATGTATGGGAGAATGTCTTTTGTAGCTTAGTAGTTTTGTTTCACATTGCTCCGTGTGCATACTGTGACACCTAGAATGCTATTCACCATTTCAGTTTAAGTTTCAAAAGCCTGTGTGTGTCACCAGGTTGTGTTCACCTTTTTTATGGGGTTATAGTCCCCTGCTGTGGTGAGATGTTGAAGCAGTTGCGTCATAAATGCAAACAGTTACACAGCTACATGGCTGTAGTTTCCTTTCAAACCTCATCTCTGTATGGCAGCATTTTCATAAAGGCTTTCAGCTGAATGCTGAAATGTGAATTGCTCAAGCATGCAAAAGGGTGGTAAGACGCAATAAATCTAGATGCTGGGAACTTTTATTTGATGGCATCTACCTGTTATTGACAAAGCTGTCCACAAATTGGACAGCTATAACTAAAATGTACACTAGCCTAACTCTGGGGAACCCTAAACTCAATTGGTTTAATGCATAATTCATGTGCAGGCTTATGCACTACTTCTCATGGCATTCATGAAATTCGATTTAATTGCAATTCATGACTCTGCTTGTGTGCTTTAATGGTATTTACATCATATTGCACCTGGCATACTCCCCATTTGACCTTCTGTGCATGGAGTTTGTGGTATAAGCCTTAAACATTAGTATTACATGATAGTTTTCGATCTCCTGAATTTAAGCTGGGACATTGATGTAATGAATTAACAACAGAGGTGAAAAAGAAAGCAGAGTTACAAGCCCAAATGAGAAAAAGTTGGGACAGTGTGGAAAATACAAATGAAAAAGCAGTATTTCTTACATTTAATTTGGCACATTCCAAAAAAGTTAGGACGGTAAAAGATTTATAATGTAAAGCACTTTGTTGTCATTCCTTCTCACAAATTACATTTTAGCACTGAGGATACCAAGCGATGAAGTCTTTCAGGTATTATTTTGTTCAATTCTTCCTGAAAACATAGTGTAACAGTACAGGGTTGTCGTTTTCACGAAGTGTTTCAAAATTCTCCATTGTAATGTGTGCAGCATGTGGTTTTGCATGGTCTTGTTGGAAAATGCATGGCCGTCCCTGGAAAATATTTCGTCTTGAAGGCAGCACATGTTGCTCTAAAGTTTAGTGTGCTTTTCTGCATTAATGCTGCCATCACACCCCAACAACCCCATAACAGGACAGAGCCTGGCATTTGGACTTGTTGCTGATGACAGTCTGGATGGTCCTTTTTCTCTTCGGTATGGAGCACACAGCGTTCATTTCTTCTAAAAAAGATCTGGAATACTGACTGGTCTGATCACAATACGTTTCCACTGTATGATGGTCCATCTTGGATGCTTCCGAGCCCAGAGAAGTCGACGCCGCTTCTGGACTTGGATAACATAAGACTTATTTTTTTCACAGTAACATTTTAAGTGGCATTTGTGAATATAACTCCGTGTTGTAGTGCTTGTCAAAGGTTTGCCAAAGTAATCCCCTGTCCATGTGGTTACATTGATGAAGGATGGTTCTTGATGCCATGCTGTCTGAGGGATCAAAGATCATGCCTCTTCAGTTTAGTCTTGTGCCCATGCCCTTTACGCACTGAAATTTCTCAAGATTCCTTGAAACCTTTAATGATGTTATGCACTGTAGAGGGAGAAGTATGTAAATTCCTTCCAATCTTTCTTTGAGGAACATTGCCTTTAAACATTTCAGTAATTTCTTCACGCATTTGTTGACAAACTGGAGATATCTGGCTTCTCAAAGACTCAGCCTTTTGTGGATACTGCTTTGGTACCAAATCATGCTGTTGGCATGACCTGTTTGAAATCACGTCATTGTTTATTTTATTTTTATTTTTCTTATCGTAGTACTAGATCTAACTTGCCTCTGTCCCAAATTTTTGGAATGTGTTGCAGGCCTCAAATGCTGGAATGGATGTATATTAACAAATGAAATGAAGTCGACCAGAGAAAAAAAAAAAAAAACATGAAATATTTTTGGTCCATACTGTCTGAATGAAATACAAGTGAAATTAAATGGAACGAATACTGTTTTTAATGAGCATTTTCCATACTGTTCCAACCTTTTCTGATTTGGGGCTGTACAATTTGAGTGTGTGCCATTGTACAGTTGTACAGCATGTCACAATCAAGTTCAAGATGTACTATCCTTTTTTTTTTTTTTTTTTTTTTGTCGGTGTGTGTTAATACTTATATTGTTGATAACATTTGGGATTATGTTATTATTTAGTATTTGGCTCAAATTGATCCATTTCTGACCTTACAGATCTGCACCTAAGGTCAGTTAGAAGGTGGAACATAGAGCGTGGTACATGATTGGGAAGAGGCTGTGAATGAGAACTGGCCTCCTTTAATACAGTTTGAGGAAAGTTTAGATTTACGTTTATATATTCACGGAGACGTTAACTTATTAACACTGTCGTTTCAAGTACGATTCCACTTTTTTCTTACCAGATCATTACAGAGCATTGTTTAAAGAAGGCAGTATAGCCATGTAGGATGCAAGATGAAATGTGATTGGTTCCGACAATTGTTCCAGAAAATTGTGATTGGGTTTTGGATCGTGCTGTCCGTCACATGTTGAAAGCAACAGACAAGTTATTGTAAGGTGCGAAAATGCCGTGTCGATGCTTAAGATGAAACTGATTAGAAACAAAACTACTGGTGACTTAGCATATGTACCATGTATGATTACATTTGATTGTGACATTGATGAATAAGGGCCGGTGTGTATGAAGTGATAAGTGAGGAGTTAGCATCAGTGTTGTCTTGAAAGTGTTATACAAAGGTCAAAAGAACAAAATACTGAACAACTGAAACTGCGTAACGCCTTACTTGTCTTTCACCAGCAGAACAGTGAGTAGTCAGCAGTGTGGGTTTTATGTGTGAAGGCTCTTTATGTTCTGTTTATAACACTCTTTTAAAAAGCAACACAGTATCCTTTGTGCGTTGTATGGTTTTGCATGAACATTTACATTTAATTTTTTTGCATGTCATAATGACGTTAGGCCAACGTAAAGCAACAATTAACGTAGTGTTCATAGTGAGTGTGTGGATAAGGTAAGAAAATTATGAAATTAATTTACAATAGCGTTTTGTTTGTAGATTTGGTTATTAATTGTAACTGTAGTTCATTTTCCCCAGCATACACTCACCTCCTTGTTCCTACCCTCACCATCCATTTTATCAGTTCAACTTACCATATAGTAGCAGTAGGTCTACAGTTACAGACTGCAGTCCTTCTGTTGTCCTTCCTGACCATTAGAGAGCAGAGTAAAGGGGATTTAAAAAGTATGTAGAGAAACAGAAGGACTACAGTCTGTAATTGTAGAACTACAAAGTGTTTCTATATGGTAAGTGGACAATGAATGTAGAAACAAGGTGTACTTAACGTGGCCAGTGAGTGTATATGCGATGTTGAGGCACAGGTACCTGTGCCTCAACCAGCCCAGCTACTTCTTATGTGAACATAGAGTTGATCACAGCTTGGACAGGTTCTATATTGAGGGGTGTCTCTCATTCCCTGCTTTGTGTCCTTAACTCAGGATCTTCAACATCTTTACCAAAGGTTCCTATGATACCAAAGCCTACTGTAAATGTATTTTCATTTACAACAAGGATCTGAATGAGCAAAACAGAAAATCAAAGGAAGGAAGTTACACAACAGCTTGCATATTGTGCAAAAAAGCAGCAATTGCTGCAAAACTCACATCAAACCTGTCATCACTTCTCCATGCAAAATGATCATTCAGAGTAAACAGTAAATAGAAAAATGGTCCTTAAAATAAACCAGAAGCTTCAAGCAGCTGTTCTGGGATGTCATTACTGAATCACAAAAAGGGTGGCTTGATGGGAAGCACCTTCACCTCAAAGTGAGAAGATCCTGGATTCGATCCCAGGTGGAGTGGTCTGGGTACTTTCTGTGTGGAGTTTGCATGTCCTTCCTGTGTCCGTGTGGGTTTACTCCAGGTGCTCCGGTTTCCTCCCATAGTCCAAAGACGAGTGTGTTAGGCTAATTGGTGTCTCTAAAGTTCCCCTAGTGCGTGAGAGTGTGTGTATGAGTGTGTGTGTGTATGATGGATTGGTGCCCTGCCTAGGGTTATTGTTGCACCGGCTTTCCTGTAACTCTGATCAGGATTAACCGGTTAAGAAAGTGAATGAATGAAGATCACAATAAATGGCCAACTCATTTATTGATTTAGAATAGTGTAATCTATTTGAATAGAAATGTTGCAGGTTTTCTATGAATAAAATTGTGCTAATGACTTCCAAACGTCTTTAATTACAGATCCTCATTGGCTTTAGTGCGAGACTATGAGTGAGCAATTTGGAAAAACATACCACAACAGGTGACTTTTAGGTTTTTTGTTAGATTTTTCTAGTTTTTATGAATCATTCCAATATACACTGGGGGGCCAAAAGTCTGAGACCACTAATCATGGTGATTTAATGATGATTTTATGTAGCATTTTTCTCTAATTTAATACAGTGTTTTTAAATAAACCATATGATCAATATAACAATTTGAGTGAAAAGTATATGAAAAGAAATCCATAGGTTTCAGTGTCTTAGTAGTTGGTATATTCCTCCTTGTGCTGTAATGATAATATGTAGGTTTGTGGAAAATCTGATGATCCATGTCATCCCGTTTTTCTCTGTCTTCAATTCACCCATAAATGCTTGGAGTTTAGGTGAAAGGGGCATACCAAATACTAATAATGTACTATTTCAGAGACTCAAAATTTTACTCAAGTTTTTATGCTGATTATATGGTTTGTAATGAAAAAACATTATCACATTCAAGTGCAAAATGATAGCATTTTCACTAGTGGCTTCAGACTTTTGACCTATACTGCAGGCTTAATTATGCGTTTTGGATCAGTGCCTTTTTGCATGACCCAGCTGCCCTACAGCTTCAGTAAGTCATCCTAAATCCACCTAATAAAACTGATATGGAAACAATCTGGCCGGCATACCGCCTAGATCCAAATGCAGGACATGGTTTCCCACCATGGCTCAGTCAAAAATTCTTTTACATAGGACTTGGGTACCAAAATGTAAAAGGATTTTTGGAGCAGGCTATCTTGGAAATGATGTTAATAGCACGTTCTTCATCCACAGCACATGGAACCAATTTCTGAGGTTTCTAAACAACTTCCCACATAACAATGCAGCTCAGCAATACACACAGGAGAAGCCTTACCCAGGCCTTTAATTAGCTAAACAACTCCTACATGGACACAGAAGGAACTCCTGAGCTTGTGGTACTTGATCTAGTCACTAAACCATATCGGTGTGGATTTGGACATGTCTTGGATATTGTCCTGCTGAAAGACCTGTTCATGACCCAATTGTAGCTTCTCAGCAGAGGCAGCCAGACTTGCATTTTAAAATTTTTCATGCAGTCCATGATGCCATGTAGTCTAACAAGGTTCTTGTGAACTTTGGAGAAAATGAATGTCTCATCTGGCCAGAAAACCAAAGTGAACTTAATTGTGCTTAGAAGAAAGTAGAGGCTTTCGTCTGGCAGGCCTTTTCTACAGTTTGCTGGCATGGAGGCTGTGCTTAAATTGAATATTCAGAGAGTTTGTGACCCAAAAGTGCTACCTTCTTTGTGGCAGGTTCATTACAACTCCAGTTGTTTTTTTTACTTTTCAGTTACTAACCTTATAGTGGATATTTTCAAGCATATATTTAATGGCTATTGCCTTATTTGTGATGTTCAGCAAAATGTTTCTAATTTAATTGTTATATTCTCTAATCCTCCCCATTTTGATGAATCACTAAAGGATATTTGGCGGCTTTGTTGCATTGTGAAGAAAAAACCCGGGGCGGCACGGTGGCTCGGTGGGCAGCATTGTCGCCCCACAGCCAGAATGTCCTAGGCTCAATCCCCAGGTGGAGGGGTCTGGGTCCTTTTGCATGGAGTTTACATGTCCTCCCTGTGTCCCTTAGGATTTACTCCGGGACACGGGGTAAACACCAGGATAATTGGTGTTTCTAAAGTGCCCCCAGTGTGTATGAGTGTGCCCTATTATGGATTGGCACCCTGTCTAGGTGCCGGCTAGGCTCCGGCTCTCCCATGACCCTGTCTAGAATTAAGCGGATAAGATTGTGAAAGTGTAAGAAATGAAAAGTTGCTTCTGATGCATTTTGTTTCTAAGTATTTCTGAAGTCGCCAATAATTGTGACATGTTTTTTTTTCTTTTTTTAAACCTGGAATGCATGTAGAAGCCTGCCATCTGACAGTTGGACCAAATTCTTAAAGCCCTTAATTCACTATGACGTATAACATAGGCTTTAACATAGCGACGGTGATAAATCTATGTAATGCATTGTATGCCCAATAGAACGCACCTGAGATTAACTAGCTGTTTCATGTCTCATGTTCAGTTGGCGCAATATGAAGTAGACCATAAATGGCACCTTGAATTAAAACTGTAATTAAAAAAAGCTAGTTTTAACAGGCTGACAGTGTGTGTAATCATTTAGGCACTTACATAACAGGCACTTGTATTAATCAACTACTCACGCTCATCATTAATTTTACACAGCAGTGTATTCTGAAGCATTGGCAAAGCCATCTGGCTCACAAATGGGAATGTTTATTGAATTATTTACAGTAGTAAAGTCATGTAGCACATGTTAAATGTGTAGAGGAGCGGGTGCTTCATCATTTGCACTCCATGGACCGAACCCCTGGTTTATCATATAAATGGTTCCATTGTCTCACAAGAGCCTGGTCTATAAATTTGTCAAAGGCTGTAATTGGATGCTGTCTGGTTTAGCACACATCATTTAATGAACCATACTCTGCTGCACTATGCGTTTGTCTTCTTTGACTCTGTGCCTGCATTTCATATGGACTTTTAAGTGTTGATTCTGCTGGCCTTGTATCGAGCTGAAAGTATGCAGCATGATACCGCTGAAGGTTAATTCTTGCATTATGGAAAGCAGAAACCTAGAGGAACTGTAATAGAAATATTTGCCCGCAATAGGAAGCAGCTATGGAAAAACCCATTTATCAGTGTAGCACATCACTGACGTAAAAGATTTGTTGCTAAGGAGAAAAGGTTTGAAATGGCAATATTCTAGCACTTCCTCAGATTCCCAGGTCAAATATATCAGTTCGATGAGCATATCAGCCCTGTTCATGCGTAACTGTGAAATGTAACGATAACCAGGCATCATCAGTATTATCCTCGGTTCAGCCTTCAAACATCAGAGGATTTGATCATCTCCCTGGTACCAGTTTACTATCTCTGTCCATCCCAAAAGAATGGTACAGATTTGAAAGCTCTCATCTCTTCTCCATTCAGTCATGTGTACATCATCGCTGTTTCCACTCTTCTGGATTTCTGGTATTTGCATGTACCCTGACCTTCTACTCTTATTTGGTGAATTTATAGTCTGATTAGAGTGACTACACAGGTAGAGAATACTGGCTGAAGCTGTTTGTCCTTATGTTTAGCAGCATAGAGCGTGAATAAATTTGGATCAATCGATCTTGCAGCCTTTATTTATCAGTTAAGAATAAAAACATGGCTTTTTTATTAGGGATGTAATAAAGTTACGAATACGGAAAGCTTCTCAAGCAAGACCATTGTTTTTCTTAGTGAAAAAAAGGAAAACACATAGTTTAAACATAAAACATTATACTTTATAAAATATTTTTTAATAGTTTGTACCTACACATTTCTGAAATGTAATTGCAGGACTATGTGAAGGACTTAAAAATAAAATGATTGAATTACATTGCACCTGTTGTTCTGTGACTCAGGTGTTTATATGTAATTATTTAAATGCACTTAAAAAAAAAATACATTTCACATATTAATACTGTGACTCTTGCTAGTTTTAATCAATTAATTTATGACCAGCTATCAACTAAATGTGCTAAACCACAGATCTCATAGTCCTAATGTTAGCTTCTGTGTACATTTTATCTGGACTGGACTGGACTATGGACCACAAGGTACTGGACTATGGACCACAAGGTCCAGGGTTCAAATCCCATCTCTGCCAAGCTGCCACTGTTGGGTCCTTGAGTAAGACCCTTAACCCACAATTGCTTGGATTGTAAGACTGTATCAATTGTAAGTCGCTCTGGATAAGGGCGTCTGCTAAATAATGTAAATGTAAATAAACAATTGATGATGCAATGAGTAACAGTATTCTGTCTCATTAACCAGTCTTAGGGTTCCATTGTTGGTTAGGAAGCTTTTTCAAAGGGAACTCCCCTATCGGTTATAGTTCTGTATAAATTATTTGGTCTTTTCACTTAATTTTGGTTGCCGAATATTTGGTGCATTCATAATTTTTATACATTTTACCCAAATCTTTTGTTGTCATTCCATCCTATGCATATTGGCTATCCTTAGAATAATAATTTGAGTGCAATATTTTAGTACCGTATTTTTCGGACCATAAAGCGCACTGGATTATAAGACGCAATATCAACGATCGGCTGCTAACGGATCTATTTTCATACATAAAGCGCACCGGGTTATAAGGCGCATGAAACGAAACATAACTCTTAAGTTCCGTCGGAAGCTCAGTTTGGTCTTTACCTGGTGCAGGGCGTCTTCTTGCTTCCTCCGCTTCCGTACCATTGATTCGTTAATGTTGAATTCTCTCACAGCTGCTCTATTTCCATGTTGTACTGCGTGACTGATAGCGTTGTGTTTGAAATCCGCTTCGAAAATGAATGAATGAATGCACGTACCCTAATGCTGAAGCACATACCGTATTACTCCGCTATGCTGCGCACTACGGTTGCCTTAAGCTTCGTAATCTACCAAGGCCGTGCTAAAACATTTTGACAGATTTATGAGCGCCGTGTACCATCTACAATCGGTTCTAGGTCAGAAAGCACAACCAGAATTAATTCATACATTAGACGCACCGCATTTTAAGGCGCACTGTCCATTTTTGAGAAAATTAAAGGATTTTAAGTGTGCCTTATGGTCCGAAAAATACGGTATGTCTCTATTTTTCTTCTGTTTTTCAATTGTCTTGCTGTCATTTATCCTGCACTTTATCATGATTTATGGAAAATTAACTGTATCAGGGTCCACCTGATTTTGATCTCCCCGTATGGTTGGGATGACGATAAAATACAATTGTACATATGAGGGAGTATGGGTATGGAAAGCTGGTGTGCTGCACAGTTGGTTTATGCTCAACACACACTTTCCAGGTCCAGCATCTATGCTTAACAACAGCTGGGAAAATTGGTATTGAGCACATCGGTTGTCACCTATAGTGATACAGATTAAGGTACTATTTAGGGAAGCTGCCAGCTCCTGACCTGTTTCTCTAAATTCTCTTCTCCACTGATCCTTTTGTGCAGTTGTACAATTTCTTTGTGATTGCAAAATTTTGTCTAATTACATGAATGGTAAATTAGAAGTCGGTGCATCCAAGAGGAAATGGCCCTTTGGAATTAAATGGAGTGAAGAAAAAACCTGTTCAGTAGTTGTGCTAATTTAAACATATTGATTGCTTTCAGTTTTGAGCTTATTTATTATTTATTATCATTATTTATTTATATATGAATATACTTGTAATAGGTTTGAACAAGTGGTCAATCTTTAGGGGCAATACGAGTTTTTTAATGGCCGATGCCAATAGTTAGAGAGCATTGTGACTGATGGCTATAGTGCACATGGTAGCAGCATCTTTTTGTTTTAATTCCAGTCCCAGTTAAGAGCACTGAGTTGTAAAACTGGAAACAAAGTTTTCATCTTCTCATAATTGGCCCCACCCTCACTGAATCTTAGCATCTCTTAGTTTTTAGTCAATCAGTAGTCCCAGTTTATGAGCTGTTGTAAGAGTTTAAGGCAGTAAAACAAAGTTTCTTTGCATTTTCTCCACAGTCTTTGAATATTAGCCTTGAGAGCGTGATTATCTCAAAATGGGATTAGTCCGCCTGATTAATCGACCGGCCCATCATTAGTTTGAACAGTATTACATATGGGGTCATTAATTGGTGTAGAGAACGAGCATGGTAGAGTTTCGGGGCATCGGATTTGAATACATCAGAACTAAAGCTGAGACTGTGTCGCTTTTTTGTTTCATCATGGAATTGCTTAGTTTCATCAACTACATTTCTTGAAATTGAACTATTCAAACACCATAACACTTATTAGTGGTGTTGCCTATGCTTCCTATTTTTGGAATCCTGTAAATGTATCATTTCAAAACAATTTCTTTTATAATGTATTATGATACACATGGACTAGTATTAGAGGACATGTTTAAGGATCATCTGCCGTGAGCATGCTCACTATTGAGTTAGATGGACTGAGGACTGTTGATTATGTACATAAAACAGAGCTTTGCTCTCATGACCGTCTTGGATAAGACTGATGCATGTAAGTACAGCACTAATTCCTTTCCGAGAGGTAATTTTTTTTTTTTTTCAATAAATGGTGGAGGTAGACACGCAAATAGAACACTCATGCGCAAGTCTATGATTGTCTTGTTTAAAGAGTTTGAGAAGTGATAATGAGTCAATACCTTGTAAGTAGTGTGTGTGGTTATGGTTTGTCTACACTGAGTGTGTTCAGTTTCATTGGAGTGAGTTGCACTACAGTGGTGGCTTTACTAAAGTTTGCAGGCACTGCATAATTTTTATCAGCACATGCAGGTCTAGTAAAAGGGGGGGGGAGGGGAACAACGGTTAGCCCATGTAAAGCAGACAGTGAGGTTACTATGTTTGAAATGTTTTTTTTATTTTTTATTTTTTTTATGTAAAATATAAATTGGGGAAAGAAAGATGAATAGAAGTGGAGAGGAAAGAGGACAGAAAAATGAGAAAATAAGAAAGATTAAAATAAAAAAGAATAAAAAATAAAAATAAAAAGAAATACATTGGTTATATTGGTTGGTCATTTTAAAACATTAATTCATTTTCTATTCTGCTCAATCCTAGTCAATGCCATGGGAAATCTGGTGCCTAGCTGTTATCACAGGGCATGAGGCAGTAACTACCCTGTAGGGAATGTGGTAGCCTACTGGTTAAGGTCCAGGGTTCAAATCCCACCTCTGCCAAGCTGCCACTGTTGGATAACCTGCAGTTGCTTAGGTGTAAGATTATGTCACGTAAGTCACTGTGGATAAGGGCGACTGCTAAATGATGTAAATGTAAATGTAAACAACCCTAGACAGGGCGCCAATCCATTGTAAGGTGCACACACTCTCAATCTTACACACACACACGCACGCACGCACGAACGCACGCACACACACACACACACACACACACACACACACTAAGGACACTTTAGAAACACCAGTTCACCTAACACGCATGTCTTTGGACTGTGGGAGGCAACCACAGTCCCTGGAGCAAACCTATGCGACACTGGGAGGACTGGGATGGAACCGGTGCTAACCACTCTATATATATATATATATATCTATATTATATATATATATTCTATATCTATTATATAATATAGATAATATATATTATTATATATGTTCTAGCTGTATATTCGTATGTATTATTTTCCAGGGACTGTGGTATATACTGTATATTGTGTTTGTTGTGTGTGTGTGTGTGGTGTGTGTGTTTGTATATATATATATATATATATATATATATAATGTATACATAATATTATATATATATATATTTATATATATATATATATATATATAGACACACACACCCCAGTCCCCTGGAACCTAATATACATACACACATACATACACCGACAACACACATATAATACAGTATAATTATATATTATATATAGATATATATATATATAAATAAAATTATTAACTTAAGAACCTTTTAATTATTATTAAGCCTGCACACTGATGCAATTGCAAATTTCAGGTATATAATTTAAAACATTAATAGAAACAACATGCACCACTGAAATAGCATTTTCTAGCTGTCCCTGGTCTTTAACATTACACCTTACAATAAAGTATAGTCTAATAACTAAAATCTTTCCATAATCTTGTTTTTTTTTTCCCCCGAGTTGTTGTGCCACTCCATATCCCATTTATTCTTTAAAAACTCCATAATAACCTACTTTAAAATACATATTTTAGCCATGTCCCCATTTTTTTACTCTGTCCTTTTACCCTAACATAGTTTGGAAATTCTGTACCATACCACAAGCCACATGTTCAACAGGAAGTTGTATCATCTGGATCTTCTGAAGACCAAAAATGTTTGTGTTCTGTATTTTTGATGATATAATAAGTATGACTGAGAAAGTCGATCTCAACTTAGTCCTGTTAACAAAATAATTTTTAGATGTTATCTGTTTATTGTACAAATACAACTTTTCGGTAACTCATTAGAATGTGCTGAGTTTGCTAATGCCTTTTAGTATGGATGCCATGTGACTACATTTTAAATAGTTGCTAATTATTTGCTGAAATCTCAGTCCTTGTTACTCATATTCAAGTTCCATCCATTTATCCACCCATAGCATCCATCCACCCATAGAATCCATCCATCCACCCATAGCATCCATCCACCCATAGAATCCATCCATCCACCCATAGAATCCATCCATCCACCCATAGCATCCATCCATCCACCCATAGCATCCATCCATGCATCCATCCATCCAAAGCGTAACAGGATTGAGTAACAATAATAAAAATAAAATAAAGTTGCCTGAGATTGGTCAATATTCTTTATAAATAGTTAAATATGTATGTTGTTCGAGTCAAAATGTTGAAAAACTATAGAAAATGAAGTTTAATTTTTGAATGTTACAACAAGCCAATGGCAACCATTCGAAGGAGTGACTCATCTACACACTGTATGCATATGAGTGCCAGAATTATTCTGCTGGTAAAAGCCAGCCTGTTTTAGGAGAATCATATTTGCGTTTCATCTTATTCAGCACCACGCTTGCTAGCATGTGAAGGAACTCATTTTGCATGTGTTTTGATGTACATTTTGGTGCATTTGGGGAATATGTCTTCTGTCTCTGCCAATTTGGGGACCTTAGACAATGTACAGTGTATTTTATTTTTTAAAGCTGATGTGTTATAACGAGTCCATTCTGTGAAGAGGTAGTTCAGTTACAGACAAAACTCGCATCATATCCGCTGTACTTGTAATGTAGTTTTAATGAGTTTTTTCCTATCTGGGACAGTACTGGGTCAGTCTCTGCCTCATTTCTAATCAACATAGACATGGCTCTTAAAGCAATAATGAAGGCTTTCAGAATCATGCGTCCACTCGGAGCCATTTATGTAAACTCTTGCGAAAGATAAGACTTCGCTCCTAAGTATGCAACATGGGATGCAAAAGCATGCATCAATCTTTACAGAGTATTCTAGCCATGGCCTGGAACGATACCATTTCAGATTAAATGCCTGTACTGTGTCCAAATGTGTTCTATGGAAAAGATTTCAAGACTGCTTGTGATGGAGGAGTATTATTCAAACCTGGAAAAAGTGCTGCTAGTGGGGTGCTGGAGTCCTGAGCTGATGTGCAGGAGCTTACAGAGAAGGCTGTGGTAACTTGTTTTGATCAGAAAATGGTTCATTTAATGATAGATTATTTAGTATAAAACAAATAAGATGACAAAAGGGAATGGCACAAAGATGGCAAATTAAAAAATTGAGTGTACGTATTGTGCAATTATAATAGAAATGAGCCACTAAGCTAAAATCTGCTAATTCTGCTCTTCAATTTTTGGTTTTATAAACTATATTTTGGTTTTTATAAACTCGTACATATCAAGGCAACTGATTGCCTGCTGTTGGGTCCTTGAGACAGGCCCTTAACCCACAGCTGCTTGGATTGTAAGGCTGTATCAGTTGTAAGGTGCTGTAAATGATTCATTGTGCGGTAATGTGCGGTAATGTCTTATAATTTTGTAATTATTTGAAACTTTTAACTGCTAGTGTATGCTACAACACTGCATTACCCAAAAGTGTTGTGGGATTAATGTGCTTGTGTAGTTTGATAATGAAATGGGTTTACAAAATGGAGGATTAACTTTGTCCCCATAACAATCCCTGTGTAATTATTACTTTTTCAGGATTAATCCCGTGTGCCATTAATCTAATGACATGTGGTTGGAAGTCTGCGTGTGTGTGTCCGTGTTCATATTTCTATTACATTGTGGGGACCAAATTGAGATTAATATCTGAAGTTTTATGACATGGTGGGTACATTTTGCTGGTCCCCATGCGGTGAACTGCATTTTACAGAAACTGCAGATTTTTTTTTAAAGAGTCCAAATATTTGCTTTAGGTTACTGAGGGTTAGAGGTAGGTGTACTTATAGCATTAAGTAACTACAGTAATTATGTTAGTGGATTGGTTTCCCACACAGTAATTGAGGTGCGTGCGTGTGCGTGTGCGTGTGTGCGTGTGTGTGTGTGTGTGTGTGTGTGTGTGTGTGTGTGTGTGTGTGTGTGTGTGTGTGTGAGAGAGAGGGAGAGGGAGACGGGCAGAGAGGGAGAGGGAGACGGGCAGAGAGGGAGAGGGAGACAGGGAGAGGGAGACGGGCAGAGAGCGAGAGGGAGACGGGCAGAGAGGGAGACGGGCAGAGTGAGAGAGAGACGGCCAGAGAGGGAGAGAGAGACGGGCAGAGAGGGAGAGAGAGAGGGAGAGGGAGACGGGCAGAGAGCGAGACGGGCAGAGTGAGAGAGAGACGGGCAGAGGCGAGAGGAGACGGGCGCGAGCGAGAGGGAGACGGGCAGAGAGGGAGAGGGAGACGTGCAAGTAAAGATAGAGAGAGACGGGTAAAGGTGAGAGAGAGGGTGAGAGAGAGAGAGAAAGAGACGGGCAAGAGGGAGAGGAGAGAGGAGACGCGAGAGATGGAAGAGGAGAAGACGGGCAGAGAGAGAGAGAGGGATAGAGAGGGAGAGCAAACGGAGAGGAGAGAGAGGAGAGAAGAGAAGCTAGAGACGGCAGAGAGAGAGATAGAGAGAGACACAGAGAGGAGATAGACGGGCAGAGAGGAGAGCGAGAGAGACGGGCATAGAGAGAGCAGAGGAGACGGGCAGAGAAGAGAGAAGCGATGAGAGACGGGCAGAGAGAGAGAGCGAGAGAGACTGGCAGAGAGGCGAGAGAAGACGGGCAAGCGAGAGAAGAGAGACGGGCAGAACAGAGATAGAGAGAGAGAGAGATGGGAGAGAGAGAGAGAAGGGGACGGGCAGGGAGAGAGAGAGAGGAGACGGGCAGAGAGGGAGAGTGAGAAGCGGGCAGAGAGGAGATGAGACTGTTATAAACGGGCAGAGAAGGGAGAGGGAGAAGACTTGAAGAGAGGGACGGGCAGAGAGGGCTTTCTCTTTTCGCTTGTCCTCCTCTTTCTGCTGTTCTCCTTTCTCTCAGTGATAGGAGACCATTTATATTTATACTTGCAGCGAGCGAGTATGGAGAACGATCCGATATTGGCGAGGTAGACTTTCATGCTGTCTATATGGAGACGGGCGGAGAACGATAGGGAGACGGCGTATAGCGAGAGGGAGACTGCTAGGGCGGAGAGCGAGAGGAGACGGGCTGAGGGTAGAGGGAATCGGGCGGAGTGAGAGTGATACGGGCAGATTGATAGAGAGACGGGCAGAGTGAGAGAGATACGGGCAAGTGAGAGGAGACCGCCGAGTGTAGAGAGAGAGACGGGCAGAGTGGAGAGAGAGAGAGGAACGGGCAGAGTGAGAGAGAGAGAGAGACGGCAAGAGCGATAGAGAGAGGAGAGACAACGGCATAGCGAGAGAGAGAGAGAGACGTTGCAGAAGATCGAGAGAGAGAGAGACGGTCCATAGAGTTATAGAGAGATAGAGAAACTGGCCCAGATCGAGAGATAGAGAGATGACGAGGCTTCATATGAGGATGAGATAGAGAGGATAGACTTCAGGATAAGATATAGATAGATCATAGACTTGAGATAGAGTAGATATCTTATACGTTCCTATGATCATAGATATGATATATACACTTTCATAGAGAGAGAGAAGAAGAACAACGGGCAGATAGAGAGAGAGAGACGGCAGAGAGAGAGAGAGAGACGAGAAACGTCAGAGCGAGAGAGGAGAGACGGGTGCAGAGAATCTCTCTCTCTCTCTCTCTCTCTCTCTCTCTCTCTCTCTCTCCTCCCGTTCCCCCCTCCTCCTCTCCCTCCTCTGTCCTTGTCCGTTCCTCTCTCTCGTTCTCTCCTCCCTTCTCTCCTCCCCCCCTCGTGCTCTTCAATTCCCTTTGGCTCCTTGCCTTAGGCAACCGAATAGTTTTTTGAACCCGCCTTGCTTGCCTCCCAGGTTCCGGGCTCGTCATGAGGGGTCGTGCCCGTGCTTCTGCTCTCCGACTCGCCCTGGGTTTCGCCGACCGCCCCCAGCCTGTTTTCTCCTCCCATAACTGCCCTCGAGAGGCCAGCTCCCCCGTTTCCCCGTGAAATATGGGGGGAGAAGCTTGAAGGAAAAGGAAGGGAGAGAGGATGGAAATGGAGTGGGGGAGGGGGTGAACAAATTGCCTGTTAGCTCTCCGCCGCCAATGAGAGAGACGGGCAGAGCGAGAGAGAGAGAGAGACGGGCAGAGCGAGAGAGAGAGAGAGACGGGCAGAGAGAGAGAGAGAGAGAGAGAGAGAGAGAGAGAGAGAGAGACGGGCAGAGAGAGAGAGGCAGACGGAGAGAATTGATAGTAAAATCACATGATGCCCTTTTCTGCTACCCCAAAATGAAACAATTAATAATATGCTGAAAACAAGTAACACGCAGTGCATTCAGTGATCATTTGATATGATGAAAAGTTAACTGACAGAAGTGCATAATGCATGTAGTTGATTTACCAAAACTATATGCAGAATGCAAACTTCTCAAATTTCAGATGCTGTGCAGGGTTGTATTGTTTTATGTGAGAACTACAGGTATGTGTGATTAAACAGCCGTCTGTAATCTACTTAACATTCCATGTCATTCAAACTAAAATTGAAGTGATTAAATACATATCTAGTAGGAATTTAATTCACTTAATTCTCTTGGATTACCTAAAATAGGCATTTATATGATGAGTTCCTACATTTTTGCCACCACCCACGTTTTCAGCTGCCTTGTTTCTGGAAGTAAATTCCCCATTCATTTAATCCTTAGGCCTTTCTAAGTAAACATGACCAAACGGCTACAAGATAAGGACCTCAACTGAGGTGAACCTACTCTGAACCTGTTGTTTTTACTGGAGAAAGAACTACTGTTCCATAATGCATTGCAAATTATGTCACTTAAACTTGATACCTTTTATATAGGTAGCTGTCACCTGGCATTATTGAGAGTATATCTGTTGTAGACGGTGTAGATTATTCTATTGTTTTATTATTTCTCGTTCTTTTAATACAAAAAAAAAAAAACACAAACAACAAAAACGCAGCCAATACGGATGGAAATAAAATCACCATGTAGCACTTGTAAAAGAGACTCAGGGGGACCCATATAAATTGAATCTTATCTGAATTGGAGACGCAGTCAAATTATTCACTTACATAAAAACATACAAGAGCACATATAGGATCCAGAAAGAAGAAAAGACTTTCCCAGTGTGATTGTTGATATACATATAAATGATGTACATATGAAAGAAGCCAACTGTAAATTTAGCTCCTTCATCAACGATGCAACTATCCAAGACCTCATGACTACCTCATTTTAGATGAGCTACATGCACAGGATAGATAAGTATATGGCAAATGTTAATTAGTTTAAAAGTGTTTTCATGATTTGGATAAAGAACAGAAATCATTTTATGATTAACTAGACCCCAATCAAAAGGTACATAAAGTTTGTCACCTTGTCACCTTTGAGAGCATCACATTTAATGGAGCTCTTTTAGGATGGAAGTACACCGTGTATCCAAGGCAATCCAGCAAATGCTCTCAATTATTTTGGTGGCTCTGAGCACCAACATAATTGTGTTTGAGACTGGAGGCATGAATACAGGGACATAGAGCTCTGCTAAACTGGTTTAGGAGATGAATTCAGCAAGAAATGAAACCAATCCCAACGGGCACTTAAGGGTCCTGTAAAAATGCAGCCATGCTGCTCTTTGACCTCACTACTAACTGAAGGACGCTTTCTTCTACACACAGTATAATGCATCGAAATTAGTTGTGCGATTGTGGAAAAGTGTTTGAGAGTTTAGTAATAATAAGAGAACCTTAATAACAGAGAGCTGTGAAGATTTCGTTATGATTCTTGCCAGTAAGTGGATTTCCATGCAAGCTGAACAACCTGAAAATTACCAGATGAGTACAGGCATTGTGTAAACAGCATACACTGAAATCGCATTTCAGCTTGAATCTGCTGTCGACTTACAATTAGATTTAAAGGATTACATTTAAATTAGATTTAAGGTAGGAGTGGGCAGTATGAAGTGAACATGAAAAACAACACTGTGTACCAAGATGCAGTACAGTCAGGGAAATAAGATAATAGCAAACTATTTAGTTTTGTGCTAAATGTGCTAAAATCAGTATCGTAGTACAATAATGCTCTTTGTATTGTACTGGTATTTCCATTATCCCTAATGAGGTACTGTATACAGCTCTGGGAAAATGACCACTGCAAAATTATCTGTTTCTCTGGTTTTACTATTTGTAGGTACTGTCAAGTCAAGTCAGATCTATTTATATAGCGCTTTTTACAATGGAGCATTGTCTCAAAGCAACTTTACAAGTTTAGATTATCTCCTAATAACTACGTCCAATCCCAAATTGAGCAAGTCTAGGGCGACAGTGGCAAGGAAAAACTCCCTAGTTCTAGGAAGAAACCTTGGGAGGACCAAGACTCAAAAAGGGACCCAACCTCCTTGGGCGGCGTAGATGATAAATCTAAGGGCGAACTAAAAATCATGGAGTCAAAGTTCGAATAGAATGTGAATTATGCACATCAACATTAGGTGGCCCGGGTATGATGGGGCTGGGAGCTGATGACGGAAGCAGCTTGAGTGGAGCTCCATCAGATGAACATCATGTCTGGGGCCGGAACTGCCGGAACACAGCTTGGGACGAAGAGAAAACAGAAAATGTAATTAGTTATTGATTAAGAGCACAGTGTTTTATTAACTATCACTGATGCCATGTTCAATCACTGATGCCAAGGTGTAGCATGAGACCCCGGCAGCATTAGCTATAGCAGCATAGCTAGAAAGCTAGAAAGAGGAGAACTGGTAGGAAACACAGCCAAGAGGGATCACATGAGACATTGGCAACCCCACGAGCGGCAGAAGACAGCAACCCAACGTCTCTGATCACCATAAGACTCTTTGACTATGAACCCCCAGCTCTGCCCTTATTCTAAGGTAAGGATGCATGAGTCAAGATCACGAGGACCGAAGCCCAGTTCAGCCAGATACTGCATGTGTTTGAGTGAAATGGAACATTTTTGTTTTATTCTATAAATTGCTGACAAATTCCAAAAAAATATATGTATTTTCCTAGTGGGTAAGGTACTGGACTTTATACCAGAAGGTCCCGTGTTCAAATCCCACCTCTGCCAAGCTGCCACTGTTGGGTCCTTGAGCAAGGCCCTTAACCCACAACTGCTTGGATTGTAAGACTGTACCAATTGTAAGTCGCTCTGGATAAAGGTGTCTGCTAAATGCTGTAAATGTAAATTTATTCGCTGTAAATGACATCTGGTCAAAATGGCATCGATGACGCAGTGTTTTCAGACCTCGATTAATAATGCAATGTAAACAAGTTTATTTTTATTAAAAAAAAAAAAAGCTTAGAAATCAATATTTCTGCTATCAATATTTGGTTCAGTTGATCACCTAATCAGTACATTAAGTAGAATGAGTTCTGTCTAGGTTGCAATTAATCAGATACGATTAATACTATTTGATTTGGGTGATAAACGCTTTAGTTTTAGTATCTTAATGGTGGAAAACAGTACTAGTACCATAGTGCCCAATGGCGAGATGTTTCATGACGTGGAATTTGTGTATCCTTGTACCTATTCCACTGGGATTATTCTTAAACATCAATATCGGAATAAATATAAAAGAAGCCAACTGTGAATTTAGCTTCTTCATCAATGCTGCAGCTGTCCAAGACCTCATTTCCTCCAGCACCATATGATCTCAAATCCTACAGTTAGGAAATGCTAATAAAATGATAATTTTGTTGAATGGGCCATCATTGTTAAAAGCATCTCATGTTTGTGCCATCTCAAATGACTAAGTAATGTGGATCTAGGTATAAGATAACTGGTATGGAAATGGATGCAGTTGCTTAGTGAATATAACATGCAACAAGAAATGTGTGTAAAGTTCATTTTAGTTCATAGGTACTTCTTGTGGCGTGCTTTGAGATGGGAGAAGAGGAAGGTGGCGGTGCCTTTCTTTAGTTTTTCACACCGTGAAGCTACCAAGCCTCTGACGCTTGATGCAGAACTCACACATTAGGTTGTGTGTGTGTGGGTGTGTTCAGGGGCTTGCAGAAGAATTTAGTAAGTAATTGAGTGATTATTTGATGTGCTTGTGTGCGAGATGTCTGTTTGAGCCATGGAAGCAGTCGTGTGTGTGTGTGTGTGTGTGTGTGTGCGTGCAAGAGAGTGAGAGAGAGGATGAACACCTTACATACTGAGTTTGCAGCTTTTCACACCTATACAATAAGAGCAGGAAATGAGTGGGCCCAAAAGAGGAAGTGTGACCAGCGCGTGATTAGGCAAGCTCTCTGACTCTATTCTACTCTTCCTTCCTCCCACTCTGTTATTCTGTTAGTCTCTCTTACGTGCCATCCTTCTGTTTTGCACTACCTTTTTGCATTGTCGTTTTACTATATTTATTTTCCCTCCTTATTTGTGAGCTGTGTGTGCATAGCACCTTGTCTTGTCATCTTTCCTTTCTTTAGTCACTTTTCTTAATGTTTTGTGATTGTTTTATAGATTTATATTTGCCTCATACAAGGCTTTCTAGAGGTGAATAAAGGACATTTTGTTTTTAATGCATTTTGCTGAAGTCAGAATGCACATAGATGAAGGTGCCGTGATGCAAGTACTTGGTCTATAAGTATTCATAACCATTCAGGCCAGAAACTAATGCTACTCAGAGACCAACAAAGTTCTCCGTTTGACACTAATGTAACAGATCTTAAGAGCTTGAGGATAAGTTCACACACATGTGTGCAAAGAGCAGCTCCAACAAAAGTGCAAAGAATAAAATTTGCACATTTTCCTAGGTGTTGTTTGAAGAAACTTCTGTGCAAGGAAGATTTAACACACTTGTTCACAATGTAGACAGTATAAGGAAACACTTATAAAATGAAAACGTTTTGGCAGATCTGATTTTAGACACAAGCTGGGGTGGGAAGGGAGGAAAGTGTTAAGCCATGTCACCAAAATGGCGGCCATCTTGGGTTCATTCTTCAAATGGTAAGTTAGCTGTATGACACATCAACATGGTAGAGAATTTCGACAGAAAAACAATGGTGGGCTTCATGTTAACATAACATAACTATACGATAATGATAATGAGATGATACTTTGGCAATGTATGTCTTGGGACTAAAGTATTGAAAAATAGTTTGAACCCATCTATCAGCGCACATGAATCAGGCATCGTGTCTGTCGTGACGTAATTGGGGACAGCATTTGCTATCTTTTGCCATCTGTTGCTTTTCTTGTCAAACGACACTTTTTTTGCAGAATGATTCAGCTGACACCTGAAGTTTGTCATAATCTTTATATTCTGCGCTGTGGTTAGTTTGCAGATGGTGAAATGTTAGTTTGTTGAGCTGGCTTTAATGGCAAACGGTTTTAGCTTGCAGGTTGCCATCTTTTGAGCAACATCTGTCATTTCAAAGCCGAGCACATCTAAGGTGGTGTCTGTATTTTGTCTCCTAGTTGAGTTTGTTCACTCATTTTCAACTTCAGTCATGTGCTTTTAGGTAGAATGCTAGCTCGATTTTGTGTCACTAGCATGCTGCAGGAACTCTTAAGGTGTGTTTTTGTCTGGTTTCTGAAAAGTCATACTGACTGATAATGTGATACGTACTTGATAATGACAGTTTGCACATAACTGAAAAACAATTCATCCTCAGATCTTCCTGGTGGACGAAGCATGTGTCATCACAGAAGATTTCAACCAACAGCACCCAAATGAGCCTCCCATTCCCCACAGTGCAGTTGCCAAACTTCTTGTCAGATTCAGAGAAACGGGTTCTGCTGCCAGTAAAGTGAACACAGGGCGACCAAAAACCACCACAGATGTAGCAACAGTAACCACTGTTCTAGCTTCGTTCTAGCAAGAGGTCACATCTCTGGAACGAGGGGTTAGCCTTACTTTTGAGACACCATGTATGAATGTTGCTGCATGCTCAATAATCCAAGTAAATCCTAGAAAGTTGAATTAGGTTTTCGTGGAAGAAACATTCTGTCACTCATCTAAGTGACTCAGCTAGTTGGAAACTTCCCCAATGCTGTATGCAGCACATTTACCTAACCACTGATACCAGCATCATTGCATGTCAATGGTACCGGTGACTAGTTTCATATGCAAATTGCCATGGCCATTTATTACAATGGAGACGTGCTATTCACATAGGGTTGGGAATCGATACAATCACGGTGTTGCATGGTTATTCTGAGGTGTACTCCTCGGCTCAGGGATGGGTGTTCTCTTTTCACATAGATGGCCTCTTTGACTCCATCTTCAAACCAGCGGTCCTCCCTATCAAGGATGTGTACCTTTTCATCATTTAAAGAATGGCAGCTGGCCTATAGGTGGGTGTAAACAGTGGAGTCCTGGCCTAAAGAGCTAACTCTTCTATGTTGTGCCATCCATTTCACCAGCAACTGTTTGGTTTCCCCAATGTACAATTCCCAGCAATCCTCCCAGCACTTAATAGCATGCACTATATTGCTCTATTTGTGCCAGGGGACTCGATACTTGGGGAGGACCAGTTTCTAACATGGAGTGTTTTGGTGTTTGATTGCAACTGAGACTCTGTGTTTGGAAAACGTGTGTCTCAATTGTTCCACTATTTCTACCACATATGGAGTCACCAGTGTTTTATGTTTAGACAGTGCTTGTTCTTCTCTCTTCAGCCTGCTGGAGTACTTCTTGGGCATCTTACTGGCTTTGACTAAAGCCCAGTTAGGATAGCCAAATTTATCCAGTAAGCTTAATGGGAGGTTTTCTCCTTCCCTGTGTCAGTGGGGACGCTTGTTGTTCAGTGTTACAGTGTCCTGATGACTCCTAGTTTGTGCTCCAATGGATGATGAGAGTCAGACCTTTTAATACTGAGTGCATTTACAGTTAATAATATAACTTGCACTTAATAATAACGCAATCAAGTGGTCATGTATACAGCATACTCTGATCTAGAAATCAGACTGAGAAATCCGGTACAGAGCTGGATTTTTACCCCAGTAATCGGAGTAGTAATAGCATGTATACCAGTTACCCAATTTCAGTCAATTTTGGCAGATGTCCACAGAGTGGCTAGTGTCAAAAAACATGGTTGCCAGATTTGCTTATTCTTAGAGATTTTGCTTTTTTTGGGGCTTATTTACATAGACCAGGTGGGGATTGTGTTGTGGGATCTGGCAACCCTGGAATTAAATGCTGAACACTGCTAAATGGCTGTGGAAAACTTTGTGGAGACTCTGAAACGCAATATATACTCAAGAAAATTAAGAATTTCATTATTTAACGTTAAAAATGAAAGCTTACATCACATCTTTCTGTGAGATTACAGGCTGGTTGCAAACTAGTAGTCTGGTTGTTGTCTGAGTGATTAACCTAGTGGTAGTATAGTCTACAAATTTGTTATAGAATAAGCAATATGCAACCAAGGTTTTATGACCAGCCAAAGAACACAGCCAAAACCATGCTCATGAATTGTGACATAAAGTTGTCTAGTCAGCTTGTTTGAAGTGCATTGTTGCTAAAGTGTGGGAATTATTTAGTGTCCATATTTTTCCGCTTAAATTCAAAGTCTGGAACTCGTATTTGCTCAGCTCAGCTCCGCTGTTCCTGTTATGGTGTGACTTTAAGAGAGATATTGAACTCTGCAGTCATTGTGTAGGTTGTAAGTGAGGGCATGAGAGACAGAGAAATTGTGGAGATAGGGCTGGGTTTCCTTGGGTGAGCACAAGAGGAAGTGGGGGATTTACATTTTTGATTATTCTGCAAAAGCACAGGAAGCCTCTCCAGAGAGAGAGGAGGAGGAATATAAGCACCTTTTTGTTGCTGTAATAGCATTTACAGCTCCCTTGTATCCTATCTGTACCTGCACTTAAACTTTGTAGATATTGTAAGGATTTTCCTGTGACAAATCAATAAGCTTTTTTTAACCTAAACAACCATTTCAGCAATTGTGGCATGCCAGTTTGTGTCACTCTTTTTGGGGGAGTATTGATGGTGACCCCACATTCCCAGATCATTTACTGCAATTTTTTTAAATAACCATTTGAAAGCTGGATTTTTATGAGCAACTATGCGAATGTCAGCTTAAATGCCTTTCCGAAGCTGACAAAGCTTCTGTTAGGGTTCAGTTTAAATAGGCATATTGTATTTTTCCCACTAGACTAAACTGGTTTCAGTTGAATGACCATAACCTTAGTGGCCTCACAGTATCAGCTCTATCAGATTGTGGAGCTCTTCAAGCTGCAGTGTCAGTTTCTCCATTGTTTAATCACCACTTTTCAGTTGCAGCCATTTTTGCTCCTTTTCTAGGACAGCGCATTTGAACCATATCAGGAGACTGGCAAACTAATTTGGCAACGCTGAATGAAGATTTGAGACTTGGTTCATCTGTTATGCGGTTACCCTGCTACGCATTGAAAATGTGGGCTCCTCTGTTTTTAAAAGAATGTGTCTCTGTTATCAGTCACATCATGTGTTAGTATAGGTCATTCAGCGAGAGCGAGGGGTGAAGGCCAGTTCTATTGAATGGTGAATAACACAAAGGGATCTGGCGCCATTTTGATCAATTCAAGTCACCATGCTCTTTTGTTAAACATGCAAATCAGTAGCAAATTAACTGTGGAATATGTTCGCAGACTTTCGGATCCACTGATTCGTGCCTCTTCCAAGCTGCCACTGTAAGGTTCTTATCCCACAGTTGCTTGGATTGTAAGATCGTATCAATTGTAAGTCACTCTGGATAAGTTTTTATTAGGAAAGTATCCATCTTATAGCCAGGTCAGGTTTCACACAGGCAAGATTGGCTTTGTCTGAAGGATAGTAGGCCAAATCAGGAAGATCATCATTGGTGCTGTACCCTGGGACTGTGGTGCCTAGCGGGTAAGGTACTGGACTATGGACCAGAAAGTTGGGTTCAAATCCCACCTCTGCCAAGCTTCCACTGTTGGGTCCTTGAGCAAGACCCTTAACCCACAATTGCTTGGATTGTAAGACTGTATCAATTGTAAGTCGCTCTGGATAAGGGCGTCTGCTAAATGCTGTAAATGTAAATGTAAATGTACCAGTGACTCTTGCTGGGCCCTAAAGTTGACTGGTGCCCCATCCAGGGTGTGCTTCTGCCTTTGCTCAATGAATTCCAGGATCGTCTTTGGACCACCCAACCCAATCCAATTTGGAAATACCATACCTGTAACTTGCTCGCACAAAGTTTGAGACAATTCTATGATGTAATCAACCAACCCGCGATTGTGGGCCAGTTTTTTGCACCACTGATCAAATACATTTGACAAAATATGTCCTCTTTAATTAAGCAAGTGTGTGTATATCCAGAAAATGACATTCAGTACTATTACTCAGAAGTTGCCATTTTAAAATATGTGCTTTACATAGGGTGACCAGATGTCCCATTTATCCCGGGACAATCCCCATTTTTTAAAAAATGTGTACATTTGAAATTGTCCCGTATGAAAAATTACACATTTACTACTGCAAAGAACTTTATCATGTAATGAATCATCGATGAATCATCAATAATTCAATCAATTATCAGCCGCCTTTCCACGGTGGCTCGGCGGGTAGCATCGTCGCCTCACAGCAAGAAGGTCCTGGGTTCAATCCCAGGGTGGAGCGACCTGGGTCCTTTTTTTGTGGAGTCTGCATGTCCTCCCCATGTCCATGTGGGTTTACTTCGGGTACTCCGGTTTCCTCCCACAGTCCAAAGACATGCATGTTAGGTTAATTGAATACACTAAATTGGCCTGGTTTGAGTGTGGTCTCTGGTGACAGATGGAGTGACGTGTCGGCTGGAGTATTCTCGGTCGCATCGAGTGGCAGTGGGCAGACCTCGCGTCGCCTTCACCGACGCAACTTAAATGGGCGTCTTACTATGGCCGATGTACTGCTGAGACGGATAAATGAGCAAGTATGGTTAACTACCAGCTTCCAATAGAATCACTGCGTCCGAAACCATACTGAACAGCACGCTAAAGTACTGCGTACGGAAATAGCGTACTGCTTTAACGGTCCAGCTGTACGTACTGGATCTAATCTAGTACGTAGTGTTAAAGTAGCCTATGCCATTTCTCACGCATTTACATTTACAGCATTTAGCAGACGCCCTTATCCAGAGCGACTTACAATTGGTACAGTCTTACAATCCAAGCAATTGTGGGTTAAGGGTCTTGCTCAAGGACCCAACAGTGGCAGCTTGGCAGAGGTGAGATTTGAACCCTGGACCTTCTGGTCCAGAGTCCAGTACCTTAACCGCTAGGTACCATGAAGCCAACATACTTTTCTGGTAAAACACAGAATGAAAGTGGTTTAGTAACCAACATATTCAAACAAAGAAGCACCAAAAGAAGCTGAAAAAAGTAAGTGTGCAGGGTGTATGTAGTGTATGCAGTGCTATCTGTGATAACTTCTGTGGAAGCAGCAAGTTACTGTCTCGGTGTTGAATGAGTAGGCTGAGTAGTTTGGGCCGCTACTCAGCACTCTCATCAAAGTATTGGCAGGTAAAAAGGCATTATTAGGGCTGGTAATGTGGCTGTGCTGAGCTGGATATTTAATGAAGAATGACAACGAAGAACAATGTTTCCTCATCCACGTAGACAATACAATACTGTACATACAACGTCCCGTATTTCGAAAATCTGGTCACTCAATAAACAAGTGTGTGTGTATATATATGCAGAAAATGACATTCTGTGCTATTACTCAGAAGTTGACATTTTAAAATATGTGCTATAATGTAGGCTATAATTGCAATTGTGTTGTTATTCCATAAACATGTGAGTAAACTCTAAGTAGGGCAGTTTAATTTCTGCAGTGACAGGAACTCGCACTGTTTTAACAAGTCATGCAAAACTACAGACTCTTGTACGTCACATGAGGCATGCATTTGCTTACCCTATGTAATAGTCCCGTGGATGAACCCACAGCAATCCAAACAGGTTTTGTAGTGACCTTTCGCGAAGTGTAAAAGCAGTTCCTGTCTGCGAAGATACATAAAGACAAACTCTTCATAATCAGAGTAAGACGTATTCCTGTGATTATCCAATAGCTTTCAGTGGCGTTTAGAGTAACCCGGGAAAGGGACTTGAAGTTATGAAACAGCAGCAGGTTAATGAACTTGAAGCAAAGCAGATGTGTTGATGTGCAACATTCTTCAGCGTCCATGCTTTTAGCTGGCTAATATATAATTGAGCAAGCTCATATTACGTTGACCTGAAGTCCTGTAATTAGGCTCGTGCTGATAAAATGAAGGGTAAGTCCAGTGCTCACTGTCTGTTGTACTCAAAAACTAAAGAGTCTAAATATTGTGCCTGTAATGTGGCCTGTTAGTAAGAGCAGCTTCAGTAAGAACATTCTTAGTACATTTCTCGGATTGGAAAGGTATGGAAATGTATGGAAGCTGGAAGCTTTTCTTTCATTCCAGACAGTATGGACTCAAGACATTATGTTTTGTCTGGTCAACTTTATTTCGTTTGTTAATAAACATCCATTTCTGCATTTCAGGCCTGCAACACATTAAAAAAATCTGCGATGGGGGAAATGTAGTGCTATAGGTTAGGTTAAAAAAAACATAAATAATGGCCTGTTTAAAACAGGAAGTACAAGTTTTTTTTTTCAAACTGTCCTTAGTAGAAAGGAATGTCATTACTTATTTAAGTGAATTGTTTATTCATAGAGTGTGCTATATTGAAAGTTATGCTTTTTATCCTTTTTGTTATATGGAGATGGAAAAAGGACTAGTTTCTAATAAAGCAGAATATGCAGCAGCTTATATCAGATTTTGTCCTCCAAGAATTGTCCATAAATGTGTATGAGTCTGGTGAAGGCTTTAAGGCTTTTAAGGTGAGGCATTATCCGAGGTATTTATAGTAGAGTGTATCTAAATAATGTATTCACGTCCCTGTCCTTATCAGTCAAGACACTTGTTTAAATCTGTAGCTGGACTCAGGAAGGCCATCCTTGATGCTTTAACTCTACTCAAACTGACTCCTTATCTCTCTCTTTTTATTTAATTATTATTATTTTTTTTTTTCATGAATGTACAGTATCTGCAACAGCATACTATGTACCTCCCTGCCAACTACTAACAACACCACTGCAAAATTAAGCAAACTGTGATAGTTCACCATATGGCTTGAGATCTGGTGACTGTGGAGACCATTTGAGTACATTGTCATGTTCAAGAAACCAGTTTGAGCTGGTTTGAGCTTTGTGCAGTGGTGCATTATCTTGTTGGAAGTAGCCGTCGGAAGATGGTAGACCGTTTTGTAAAGGGATAGCCATAATCAGCAACAATACTCAAGGAGACTGTGATGTTTAAACAATGCTCAATTTGTATTAATGGGCCCAAAGTGTGCCAAGAAAATATCCCCTACACCATTACACCACAAGTAGCAGCCTGAACAGTTGATACATGGCAGGATGGATCCATGCTTTCATGTTGCCAAATTCATCAGACTCATCAGAGCAGGCAACGTTTTTCCAAACTTCTGTTGGCTGATTTTAGTGAGCCCATGGAGCCTCATTTGTCTGTTCTTAGCTGACAAGAGTGGCACCTGGTGTTGTGTTCCGCTGCTGTAGCCCATTTGCTTCGAGGTTCAATGTGTGGTGTGTTAAAAGATGCTCTTCTGTATAGCTTGATTGTAATGAGTGGATATTTGAGTTACTGTTGCCTTTCTATTAGCTTGAACCAGTTCGGCCATTTTCCTCTGACCAAATGCATCAACAAGACATTTCAGCCAGAGAACTGCCACTTGCTGGATTTTTTTTTTCTTTTTCGGGCCATTCTCTGTAATACCTAGAGATGGCTGTGCATGATCATCAGTTTATGAAATGGTCAGATCACCCCATCTTGCACCAACAACCATGACATGTTCAAAGTTATTTAAATCTCATTTCTTCCTCACTGTAATGCTCGGTTTGAACTTCAGCAGGTCGTCTTGATCATGTCTACATAATGCATTGAGTTGTTGCCATGTGATATATAGATATATATTCTTCCACTGTATCATTACATGTATGTGTAACCTTAAATGAAATACTTTTAGAGTAGGAGTCACTAAACAGAAGAAACACCTGAGCAATCAGTTGGATGTAAAACTGAGACCAGCTAACAAATCGGTTGTATCTACATGAATTAAAAAACTGCAACCACACTAACCACTTGTGGCTTACGTTCCACACTGCTTACATAGAAACAGTGGAGAGAGTTACCTAAGGGCAGAGTAAATAAAATTGTTGCTAAACGAGCACAAATTCCATTCATCTTACGTCTGTTTGGATGAGATACCATATTGCAGTTGTTGAAAGTGCTAAAGGAGTGCGAGTTAGCACCTGCACCTTGTTCCTAAATATGAACACGCTCTATTGCATGCACAGCATAAATATTCTTCTTCACATTTCTGGTCCTGAAATACCACTTCCTCACTCAGCAGTTTTCAACATTCTGACAGCTTCCTTCCCACTCGCACCTCACACTTGTGTATCTGTTGATTTTATTTTTTTGTGTCTAAAGAAACTCAATTTATGTATCAGATGTGGTACGAACAGAAATTTGCAGGAAACTTCTCACGAGGAACCACCAGCACTAAAACCTGGAGGTTCTTTGAGACTTGAGCATTGAGGCAGAATGATCATGTTGGCATTCATTTGAAATTAAAATCCCAGTCAGCTGTGGCACAAATCCCTTGATACTTAAAGGCACTCATCATGCGTGTGCCTGTGTGTGCCTTTTGTTAAAAACCAGAGAACCTTTAGTACTAATACAGATCAAAACCCCCTGAAATAATGTTGTATTTCATTGTGGGATTTTTAATATAGTCTTGGCTGTGGCCTTCGTGTATGAGGAGAACATGTGCACTTCATCTTGGCATTCACACATCCCCTCAGTCTTCTAATTAAGTTTGTTGAAATTCGAACAGTATGAATTTTGATGTGTAGAAAATGTCAATGACCAGCAGTACCTACGTGTTGTGTGTGCACATGAATGTACTTCTGTTTTAGACTGCAGATTGTATTGGAGAGCAGATTTTGATAAATATGTAACATTTTGTTTTGAACCTGTGATGTTGTAAAAAGGTAGACATACAATCTCATGGTCACCTTACATGATTTGCTGATTTTGTACATTAAAAAAAACCATGACAAAGTATTTGCAGTTGTGGTAAAACAGCCTGCATGACCTCTAAGGAAATCGATCATGGAGAAAATAAGTAGCATATCTTAAAGAAAACATCAGCTTGTGAATTCCTTAATGTTTAAGTCTGCAAGTGCTTACATCTCTCTGAAGACCAAAGCCTTCCAGCTCGTGTGAAACTCTCACCTCTATGACCATTATGGCGAGATTTCTTTCTCTCACACCTTCTCTCTCCATCTTATCTGGGCTATTGTATCTTTACAAGGTCCATTTTCACCCTTTCTTTTTCTTTTCCACACTTTTTTCTTTATTTCAAATCTTTATTTTGCCCTCTTGAACATGCGTACATGAAATTGAGAAACTGAGAATATTGTATTGAACATATACAGTGCTCTGCAGATTCTTGTTGACAACTGGACCAAAAAAGGTACTGGATTCATCTCTCTGTAATGCTGCTTCCACTGATCTTCATTCCAATATTTGGGAGCTTTAGCATATCTTAGCTTTTTCACCCTGTTTCACTTATGGAAAAGTGGTTTCTTGGCTGCTACCCTTCCAAAAAGGTCATTTCTGATCAAGCTTCTTTGGACTGTAGGAGGGTCAACTTGGCATCCCGATGAAGCTGCCAGATGCTGCTATTGCTCCTGTGTAAGGGGAGGTCACACTAATTACTTGCCACTAAAGCCTATGGAAGCTGTTTTTCAGCCTTTTTTTATATACTGCATACAAATTCTGTGTATGTTTCGGTTGTATTCTAATAATGAGACTGAGAAATAATTATATGTGGTCATTATACCATTGTTAAAACAACGATATATGTAATCTTATGGTGGCCTAAGACTTTTGCACAGTATTGTACCTGTAGGTGGCCTTGATGAGAATGAAGGAGGTCTGGACAAGAACATGGATGGGTGGATGGATGGAAGGAGTGAAGGAAGGAATGAACAATGGGGACAAAAACTCAGAGAGCACTATAGTGAAAATGTTTTTATCTTTGTGGAGAAATATTCAAACCGCAACAGTATAATGACCCAAAACACAACTTAAACCTTTACAACTTCTAACTGAAGACCAAAAAAATCAGTAATGCTGACTGTCATGTACTTTCCACAACAGTCACCTGACTTAAACCTTACTGGGCATTAATGGGGGCACAGCCAAGCATTCTGTAACTTTAGAAGATGCTCTTCTGAATATTGTGAAATCATGCTGTAATAATATGGATCCATGCCAAAAGGGGTACATCCCAAAAATTATGAAACATTTAACTTTTCATACAAATTGTTGTGTTGGTTATATGATTTGTAATTAAAATCACTGTATTAGAATAGAGAAAATGCAAAACAGAAGTATTTGTACTAGTGATCCCATACTTTAGGCTGACATATAAAGATTTATTCAGCTGCTTTTCAACTGTTACTGTAAAAATGTACTACTGTATGTAGCCAGACCATATTTTTTGAGGCGCAGATCTGCTTCTGTTATGTACTAATTGAGGCGTTAATTGTGCACCAGCTGGTGAGTAATTTACTTTGCATTAGTAGCTCCAGTACAAAGCTAAAGAAGCAAGCATCAGATAACAAGCCTTTGGTGCTCATGACCTGGATTGTGTTACATCGTGATTGTAAGATCCTTTGGATAGTGAATAAATGTAATAAAATAAAACAATGTGATATATTTACATTACAAGGCCAATAGTCAAACCTTTGTCTTCATACACTTGTAAATTACACAAGGCTACAAGACTGTGTATGCGGTGAATAAAAAAAAAATATATTTGACAACTTCCTGTGAACTACGCTGTATTATTGTAGGGGAGCCCTGTGTTCAGTGGTGGCTGTCATATCTGTGTTTGATCTTAGTAACATTTTCATCGTTGCTTAGTGAGATGTTTGTAGGTGCTTGTGCGTGTGATAGGTCTGTAATCACAAAGAACTAAATCCGACTTGATATGGTTGCGTTAAGAGCTTGTCATAGAGTTCTTATTTTGTCCTTACATTGTGTATGATTAAAGCATTTCAGCTGTCTATCGTACAATGCTCAGACATGTATATAGTGTTATGCACAAATTGTGACTCTAGGCTACATGTTGTGTTTTTTATTTGAACCTCCTTTTCTCACAACTGTAGCTCCGTCTGATAATCTTACCACCTTCTCTTCTGTCGATTCAACTCTCATCTCTAAAATCATTACTAATTCTAGGCCTCAACACTTGACCCAGTTCCCACCTCTCTCTTACAGTCCTGTGCATCTTCCGTATCTGAGCCTATCTGTCATCTTGTCAATCTTTCACGCTCTACTGGATATGTTCCTTCCCCATGGAAGCTAGCTGCTGTTACTTCTCTTATTAAAAAGCCCGACCTTGATAGTTCTGTACTTGGTCATTTCCGTCCCATCTCAAATCTTCCTTTCATCTCCAAGGTTGTCGAAAGAGTCGTAGTCTCTCGGCTACTTGACTTTTTGTCCTCAAACCATGTTTTTGAAACTTTTCAATCTGGATTTTGTCCCCAACACAGTACTAAGTACTTAATGATCTTCTTCTTGCGGCCGATAAATGGCAGGTCTCCATACTTCTACTTGATTTTACTGCTGCTTTTGATACTGTAAACCCAGCTTACTTCTGTCTAGACTTTCTAACATTGGACTTTCTGGCTCAGTACTATCCTGGTTCACATATTTGACCGATAGGCACCATTTTGTTGGTATGTGGAGCCATGTATCTGACTCTGTTAACATCTGTCAAGGCATTACCCAGGGTTCAGTTCTTGGGCCACTATTGTTCATCATCTACATCACTCCCTTTGGTGACATTTTCCGCCATTATGGTTTGGAATTTCATTGCTATGCCGATGACACTCAAGTCTATGTCAGTCTTAAGTCATCTGATTCCTTTTCCCCCCCCGACTGTCTCACTAGGTGTCTTAATGATCTACATTGCTGGCTTCGGGCAAACTATCTTCTCTTAAATACCCAGAAAACAGAACTCCTCTTTACTGGCACAAAATCAGTTCTATCATCTATTTCTAACCCTGTTCTCCTTATTGGTGATGTTTCGGTCCTTCCTTCTGCCTCTGCTCGTAATCTTGGTGTTCTTTTTGATCCTCTTCTGTCCTTTGAACCTCATATACGATCTCTCTTGATGTCAGCCTTTTTCCATTTACGCAATATTGCACGTCTCCGTCCGCTGCTATCCCCTAAGGTAGCTGAGGCACTTGTCCATGCCTTTGTGGTGTTTCGGCTTGACTACTGTAACTCCCTCCTTTATGGCCTTCCATCTAAAACTCTCCGTCCATTACAGCTTATTCAAAACGCTGCTGCAAGGACTCTAACTTCCACAAGGAAAAGTGAACACATCACTCCTGTGCTTGAGAAACTTCACTGGTTGCCCATCCATCGACCCATCCAATATAAAATACTACTGCTAACATTTAAATCACTTCATGGCTTAAGCCCTGCCTATATGTTTAGTCTGCTTGATCACTACACTCCCTCCCGCACTTTATGGTCATCTGATTCCAGTTTATTGGTCACCCGCAGGTTTAGGCTCATTTTCATTCATCATCTACTGTATCTGTGTAATTTGTGCTATCAATGTAAAGCAACCTTGGGTGTTGTGAAAGGCGCTATATAAATGTAATGTATTATTATTATTTATATATATATATATATATAGAGAGAGAGAGAGAGAGAGACAATGGTGCTTGAAAGTTTGTGAATCCTTTAGAATTTTTTATATTTCTGCATAAATATGACCTAAAACATCATCAGATTTTCACACAAGTCCTAAAAGTAGATAAAGAGAAACGAGTTAAACAAATAAGAAAAAAATATTATACTTGGTCATTTATTTATTGAGGAAAATGATCCAATATTACATATTAGTGAGTGGCAAAAGTATGTGAACCTCTGCTTTCAGTATCTGGTGTCCTGGCCCAGATGCAGCAAAACGGACCCAAACCATGATACTACCACCACCATGTTTCACAGATGGGATAAGGTTCTTATGCTGGAATGCAGTGTTTTCTTTTCTTCAAACATAATGCTTTTCTTTTAAACTAAAAAGTTCTATTTAGGTCTCATCCGTCTTCAAAACATTCTTCCAATAGCCTTCTGGCTCGTCCACGTGATCTTTTTAGCAAACTGCAGATGAGCAGCAATGTTCTTTTTGGAGAGCAGTGGCTTTCTCCTCTCAGCCCTGCCATACACACCATTGTTGTTCAGTGTTCTTCTGATGGTGGACTCATGAACAATCTGAGAGAGGCCTTCAGTTGCTTAGAAGTTACCCTGGGGTCCTTTGTGACCTCGCCAACTATGACCACGTTAACAATGGTCTTGAATTCCCTCCATTTGTACACAATCTGTTGACTGACTGTGGATTGGTGGAGTCCAAACTCTTTAGAGATGGTTTTGTAACCTTTTCCAGCCTGATGAGCATCAACAACTCTTTTTCTAAGGTCCTCAGAGATCTCCTTTGTCCGTGCCATGATACACTTCCACAAACATGTGTTTTGAAGAGCAGACTTTGATGGATCCCTGCTCTTTAAATAAAACAGGGTTCCCACTCACACCTGATTGTCATCCCATTGATTGAAAACACCTGACTCTAATTTCACCTTCAAATTAACTGCTAATCCTAGAGGTTCACATTCTTTTGCCACTAACATTAAATAAATGACCAAGTATAATATTTTTGTCTCATTTGTTTAACTGAATTCTCTTTATCTACTTTTAGGACTTGTGTGAAAATCTGATGACGTTTTATATCATATTTAGGCAGAAACATAGACAATTCTAAAGGGTTCACAAATATATGTATATTCATAGAGGTATGCTGATTTGTATTCACTCTTTATAAAATCATAATTGGTCCTAACCTTATTAGAATCAGTCACAACACACAGTTACTTGAACATGCAGTGCAATTATTAGAGAGTACTGCGATATGAATCGTGTCACTGACTTGTAGGAGTTTTGTGTTCTCGGGGTCGATGACATGGGTGTTGAGTTGTGTATTGATCTGTTCTAACGCACTGACACACTGGCTCTCAGCTGTATCTCTTGTAGTTTTGCCTTGCACTGTTGTCATAGGAACACAAGAAACCCCATCTGGCTGCCATAGTAACCCACTAAAAAGTATGTTCAAGTAAGTATGCGGTCTACATGGACAAAACAGAGGAAAATTTGACATGCATATGCACTTCATCACAACTTCATAGTTGCCTGTTGTGTTTTTGTGTGTGTGTGGGGGGGGGGGGGGCTGGACTGGGTGGGACTGGGTGGGGGACTTGCGGTTGACTGTGGTCCTCATTCTGCTTCCACTGGAGATCATTTAATATTAATAAGATGTGTTCATTATAGAGTGCTGGCAGATCCACAGACTGTAATGGTGTTTTAAACTTTAATCAGCTGAGAAAGAGTGGTCGAGATACAGATAGAGAGGGGGACATAAAAGGAAGACAAAGAGAAGAGTAAGAGAGATTGTGCACATGGAGAGTTGACACAGAGCCTGAATTAATTATTGTGGAAAGGAGCAATGAGTGAAGGATCTGATTAAATGAAGAATAGAAATATCGAGAGGAATATAAAAAGACCTGATAAGACAGGGAGACGAAAATGAGATAAGAGATGAGCATGAGAGGATAATTTGAAGTTGGAAAAAAAGAGGCGAGGCGATGGAGAGGGACCTAACTGACACGTATTAAGAATCTGTTGAGCTGGTTAAAGCTAATAGATCATTTGCCTGATGATTAGAGATTGTGAAACAGACAACAGTATGGTATTCACTAGATTTGTTTCATTTATTTAAAAATACTGACGTGTAAAAAAACATAGCCATCATAGCAGTGTTTATAGCACAGCGTTGGGGACCCCTGGTTAAACTACCTGCTTTGTTGGTTTTCTACTTGAAGAGAAGTGAACATAACCTCAGTAGGGAACTAGAAATATTTCTGCAAATGTCACTGAACCATGAACAAGTCATTAAATCCTGACACCACTGGTCGGTCATCTGATGCCTGACTTTTTGGACAAGTCAAATAAATATGAAATTACAATCGAGCCCTGCAATCCCAGTGTACCTAGTTCCAGAGTGTCTTTCGGAGCTCTAGTTCCATTATGTTTTATGCCGAAATCTGCCTGGTTCCTGTTTCTAAATGCCAACCTACTCTCAATAATGTTACAGTGAAATACTAATACAGGGGACTTTCTCATAGGACCTACTATCAATTACTGCAAACTGCCTCGCTGATGAGCAGGATCTGTTTATTAGGCGTTCTTTACTCTCTCACAGCATGCTTAGTTCTACAGTGTAAAATAAACAACCATGACCTCAAATCCTCTTTATTTGTATTTGTTTATTTGTTTGTCCTCTCAAGGCAAGATATGAATGCACCCAGTGTCACTCCACTGCCATACTTTTGTTGCCGTTGTTGTTATTGGCTTCAGGTGGCGCTGACAGATGTTGGGATTTCATCTAAAAACAGGCTGACAGATGTAGCACATTGAGATGCGGAGAAATTTCAAATTGAGGTCACGAATTTGTCCTGGCTACCTCCTTGCTACACCCACTTCTGTCATTGCCAGTGAGAAGAAAACAAACAGTAATAAACGTTAGTGTCAGCTGTGTGTGTGTTGTGTGAAGTTTAGATATCACTGTGGGGGCCAAATGTCCCCACAAGGATAGAAAGATATGACATTTGTTTTATGGCTACATTTTGCTACTCCCCACAATGATTTCTTTTTCAGCAAATGAGGTTACTGAGCTTAAGGTTAGGAATAGGTGTAGTGGTAATTAGCTACAGTAATGTAACGTCAAATGGATTTACATTTACAGCGTTTAGCAGACGTCCTTATCCAGAGCGACTTAGAGGTGCTGTGTATACTTCTTAGTAGACATTATCTCATGCTCGTACAAATAAGCTATAGCCCAAGAACACAGTCCAACTCAAATCCAGTTAGGATTTGATGTAGATAAATCCTCAAGCAATCATAAAGAGTTGAAAAAATTAGACCACTCAGTTTTCTTCAAATCAACATATTTGCATGTATGGCAGCAGTTCCATTCCAGTATCTGATGAAGTCCAACACAGACACACCTCATTCTACTTAATGAGCTTCTGATTAGGTGATCATCTGAACCAGATCTTCTTTATCGAGGAAAAGTACAGGATACATGAAAGCTGTGACTGAAATATTGATTTCTGGACTTTCCCAAGTTAAAGCATTACTAATGTTTGGTTAAAAAATAATATCAACTTGTTTACTCTGTTTTATCATTACTTGTATTATTAACCGAGGTCTGAAAACACTGCATCTTCTTTATTTTGACCTGGTCACCAGTTACAGGGAATAAATGCTCGTCATTGCTGCAAATGGATATTTTTATTTGGAATTTCAGTCATTTATAAAGTAAAACAAAATGCTCCATTTCACTCAAACACATACAGTAGCTACTGTACATATGGTAAAACCAGAGAAACTGATCATTTTGTGGGGGTCTCCTTATTTTTTCCACAGCTGTATATTTTAACTATATTAACTCAGTCTTCACTTGTGTTGCGTCTTTAATCTTGAGTGGTGGGTCCAGTCGAACCGAGCTTGTATCTCGAAGGGTACAAGACAGTGTTGTGCCAGTTCACAGCTTTTCTGAACTAGTTCAAGTTCAGTTCATACATGCTCAAAGTGAACAGTTCACGTTCAAAGTTCACAATTTTAATTCTGAACTAGTTCAAAGTTCAGTTCATTTTACTTTTTTCGTGAGATATTCAAATACTTTTTTTCACACTACAAGCTAGAAATACTATACGTTCTTTGAAACTGCTCATTGTAAACATTTGCTCATGACACTGCAATTGTGTACGCGGCGTTGCTATGGCTACCCCGCTCTGCTGCAATTCATCACGGGTAATGTCGTGCGGAAGCCAGTATGT